>MU151233.1:0-27646 GCA_015584085.1 Macrolepiota fuliginosa MF-IS2
GCTACAAATTTTGATTACAGACAATATATTTCCATTACTAGGGATTAGTATAGTGCTCTCAGCCAAGGATGTTCAGTTGATTGCAGTTGATTGCAATCTATGGGGATCAACACCAATCAATGAAGATTTGTTGCACTGGCCATTCATCAGGTTTGAACAACCCTTTTTTGATCCCTCTCCATTGATTCATTCTCAGTCACTTAGAATCAATACAAATTCCCAGAGTTCTCACTGGGGCTGAGCACTGATTGATGCCAAGGTGCATAATCTATCCAAGTCTGAAGGCATCTTTTTTTTTTTAAAAATCCAAGTCTATTGCAAAAGTCCGAAGGCATCATGGAGCTCAAGAACGAGTCTGTTACATTTTCCCCCGCACCGATGACACCACCCGCAAAGGAGGCAAAATCAATGCCACCGCAGATTGGTCGCATGGTACACAGTCTAAGTTCCAAGATGGTATTGTAGTACCATATGTTGCTGGCCTAGCGAACGAGAAGTGTGACGGATCAAATCTCAGGAAGCACAGATTATTGGGTCGAAGCTGACGCTGCCAGGCAGGAGTAGTTCTCGCGGCTGGCCTTTGGGGTGGGTGATGTTGACTTTGCGAATAACGACTACAGAGGGACCATGTTAAGTACCTAGTCTATCTCCCACTTGATTCTCGTGCGAAGACCCCCACCCAAGGTGCCCTTTGATCGAATAATCCACTAGTCACTTATATTGACTACGGCACAGCCGTGCAGGAGGTAGGTGGGTGGGGGATAGATGGGGGATATTGAGAGGGAACGGCTCATGAAGGCTTGATACCCTTGTTATTTGCTCCATCAGATGGTCCAAGAGCCTGGGCGACACCTGAAGGTTATCTATGAGTACTGGCGCTGGTTGCACTTGTCCCATCAGCACATAATACATGCCCTATCACCTCCTACAACCCCCCAACACCATCCTAGCACTAACCGATAGACTACGTCGCATTTTCATCATCCGTGCGCCACTCCATGTGTCCATTTGGGTCCCCCATTGGTGAACAGATATGATCGGGCTTGGCACAAGGACAAGCACCCGTCGTTTTGTAGAATTGGCAGGGGGTGGTCTTTCCCGCGGGAGAGGACAAAGAGTACAGTGCAGATTGAGCGTTGTAAGGCTCCCAATGTGAGGATTCCATGTGTATGTAGAGGGGGTATATCAGGTCTTTCAACATGAATTGGCGGTTTTGGATAGGGACTAGAAGGACGCGAGGCAGTCGTGGTCTCAATAATCTTGAGAATGGATGGTAGCGGAAAAGTGGCCATGATGGAAGTAGTCTTCTTGAAGCACCTGTGAATAGTCTATCGCATCTAACGTGGTTGAAGGGTTAGCCCGTATAGCGAAGTTGGCTAGAGAATGAGCTTGCTCTTGTTAGAATATTTCTCGCAGTGGGAAGTGTCTCGTCTCCCACCGTCTTGTAGCCCTTCTGTGCCAAAATATGGCCCAACGACATCATGAACGTTAAGTCTGTTTTGGGTGGAATGTTGGAGTTCTTTGCGGTCCTTTACGCCAAGCACCCCTCGCGAAAGCGGGTTGCTTTCTACCTTCACGTACACTGGATGTGGTTAAACTTGAGTCCACGCAACCGTAAATCCGAGAACAAGACAGCTGCACCTGGATCTTCTAACGGGTTTGCACGGATTGAGGGTAGTGGTGATATGGTCGCTGAGGATACTCCGGGCTCGCATGTGTCCGTCTCTTTGATGTTTTGAGTGAGATCCAAGCCCTGCAACTACTGCGCAAAACTTGAGCTTCTGCTGAGGTATCTCCCGAGGTGGACCTTGGAAACACTGGCGAAGCAGTGGGTGTGCAGTTAACATGACTGGGTTATGTGATAACAAAACCGTTGGGTCCCATCCCGATTCAATCCACTTCGTATATCAGGAAGAACTATTGTGAACCTTTCAAGCCAACATGAGGCGCGCTAAAGAGTCCCGTAAGGTGCGTTGCTTTGCCTGTGTATTTGGGCAGCCACGGCCAAGACAGTCCAGGGTTTAATAACATGGGTCGGAATATGCCTTGCTCTGCCTCCCAGAGTTAACAACACTGCAAGTGACGGCCCTCAAAGATTTATACCTCTTGTCTGTCTGGGAATGGTGAACCATTGTCCACCAAAAGTCGCCCCTCGAAAAACTCGCACTCCAAAACACGTTTACAAACGAAGGGCCACCCGATGCGCCCTTGAATGAACGCGGGTCGTGCTTAAGCCGAAAAGCGCGGGGCTGAAGGGTGTATTGATAAGTTAGAAGCTTGCGAGTATTTGGGGAGGCGTGAGGTGCTGGGGAGTGTAGGGTTCAAATGGATACGAAGCAGGCAAAAAATGCGTGTATGGCGTGGATGTTGAGCGGGCTGTTGAAGGAGAGGAAGGTCAGTGGAAAAAGGTCAGTGGAGAATACGGAAGGGAGTCTAAGGATGCCAATAGAGGTGCGAGTGGATGGTGGAGGCGGCGGGGGAGAGGGAGGGAAAGAGGATATGGCTCCTTATTCATCCTGCGACACATGAACTGCAGATCAAAGTGAATGAAGTTGTCGGAGGAGAGGGGTCAGGATAGTGTAATGATATGTTATTGGTATTTGTGGACAGCAACCAAAGTCAGGGGACATATATGCATACGATCGGTGATGAAAAATATTCGACACACTGCCCCAGGAAGCCTTGAGGCCTGATGACTAGGTATGGACTGGTATGGAACATGGGCTGGGGTGGACATGTGATTTCGAGGAGAGTAATTGTATAATTGATTGGGAGGGGGGTCACAGGCCTGTGGGTTCATATAGGTGGTTATTTTGAATAAACTTTAGAATATGGTTTGAATTAATTCAGTGCCCCACACTCGTACGGAAGAGCGTGCACCCCAGACCGAAGTTGTTTTATACATTTCCCGTGAAAACGAAGTAAAAGTTTGTGTCATCATGTGATTACATAATACACAGCAGGACTCGGCAAACCGGGCATCGCATCTTCTTCCTCAACGCTCACCACGCTGTACAGCGCCCAGCACATCCGCCGTCGCCTGGCCAGCACCGACAACCACCACGGGCAGCACTAAGAGGAGACGGGCACAATAGCTGTACGGGTCGCAGCAGCTCGGCTCCCCTAGCCTTCCTCCGATTGTATTCACCCAGGGTGACCTATGGCAACCAAGGAGGACCAGGAGACCCTACGATTACTCGTGCAATATGTCTCCAGAGCCTTTTATGAACCCAAGTTCACTATCATCATGGACCAGCTTGCCCGGCATCCGGTGTAAGTATACTATGGAACCCCTCCTGCTCTCCCTTCTGTCTCTATCTCTGCTTTTGTGAATTTGGATCTTTGTGTTGCTCTGACCTATGATATTGACATGTGGTTTGCTTCCCCCCCTCATCGACAATCGTATAGCCTCAAGGACGATGACCTTGCGGGTAGAATGGGCCTTCAACCGAAAGAGCTGAATAAAGTCATCGCCGTGCTCAACAACGACTGTTTGGTCAAAGTGCAAGTATCAGGTCGATTTACGCCGAACCTCGAGGACTCTGTGCTAAAGTGTTTGATTGTTTATGCAGTTACAGGCAGAACGAACTGAAAGAAGGCGCGCAACGCTCGGTGGGCAAGCAATATTACTACATCGACTATCAGCACTTTTGCAATGTCGTGAAATGGAGGGTTGCGAAGATGAGGCTTATTATTGATTCCTCGTTACGCAACGTACGTCTCATCTCTTCTTCTGTCTCTCGTGTTCTCATGTTTCTTTCGTAGGAATTGGATAATAAAGGATACGTCTGCACCCTCTGCAAACAATCCTACTCCCCACTGGATGCCGATAAATTAATGGACTTCATGCGCGGGATGATGGCTTGCGAGATCTGTCACGCCGAAGTGGTGGATAACGAAAACGCAGAGAGTGTGCAGGGGAGTAAAGATCGGATGCAGCGGTTCAACCACCAAATGCGATTCATCCGAGAGGGTCTGCAGAAGAGCGAGGCAATGGTATTACCCGCGTGCGTATCCTCTGACTCCCCCCCTTCACCTCATTTCACCTGACCTCACTCTACCTCACATCCAGCTTCGACGTAGCAGCGTGGGTAAAAACCCACACAACCGATACCTCTTCCCAAAAATCCTCATCCGCCCACCCGGGCGGGCCAGGCCTAAAAGTCGCCGGGTCCGACCCAAATGCCAAACAAACTGAAGAGGGTATCGGCATCATGATGGCGATGGACAAAGATGAAGCACAACGACGCCAAGAACGGGCCGCGGAGGCCGAGCTAAAAAGACAGCAGAATGCCCTTCCGGCGTGGCATTTGAAGAGTACGATTACGGGAGACCTGACTGCGCTGGGGATTAAAGAGAATAAGAGGGCCGAAGCTGCTGCTGCTGCGATGAGTGGAGGTGGGGGGTCGAATGATGAAATCTTGAGGGGGTTAGGGATTGTTGGCATCAGTGCACCGAAGAGCGGTGCTGGTGCGAATGGCAGTGAACATGGATCTGGAATGGGGAATGATGCTGTAGAGGATGAGAAATTAACTTTGAGGCAAGATGATGCAGATTGTACGTTTTCTTCTGCTCCATCAATCCCCCTATACAGTATTAATCCGTATGAGTTAGACTATGAGCAGTACTACGCTTCGCTGGCGGCATCCACCAACGTCTCGGAGCAACCAACGCCGACACCTACAGCAACAGGCAACTCGAACCCCTCGGAGTTTGGATCAGAGTACATGGAGGAAGAAGAGGAGGACAGAAAGCCGAACGTGGAGTTCTTGGATTCATTGAATGAGTATCGGAAGCGCTCGAGGTCGAAAGAGGATGATGGAAGTGCGCTAGGTGTGGGGTCGAAGGCTGCCAAGGTTGCCAAGGTGGAGGTGAATGGTGCCGCGGTGAATGGGCATGCTAATGGGGTGGTGAACGGAATTGGGAATGGATTCAATGGTGTTGGGCATGGCAACGGCAGTGCGGCGGAGGAAAGTCTGGGTTTGGGTGTGAACGGGTATGGATATGAGGACGCCAACATGGCCGATGGGTACAGCAATGGTGGCGGGACGGAACTTGATGACCCCATCATATACGGTGCGTATGCCTTCGCCTCTCACATCAAAAGCCACTGTATGCTAACAGCACGTGAACGCCAGTGAATGGTAACCCTGTACCGTACTCGAAAGTGACAGAAGAAGATCACGAGCTCATGACGCCAGACGAGTACACAGCGTTTTTCGAGATTATGCAGACCAGATCTTGAGGTTCTCAGCCAATGCATATACCCCCGTCCGTTCTTGTCCTCGTTCTCTGCCGTCGAGCTCGGAGTCGCTTCTAGTCTCCTTTCGTATACGTCACACCCATCAGCGTACATCGTTTTGGGATGTTCAGGTTGGAAAGAAGGCTCGGGTAGTCCGACGAACGCCCAATATGCCAAATACCGCCCACTCTCTATCACTGTCGCTTTTCGTCAATGTTTTCCTAAATGTTTTTGTGTACATAGATCTAGTGCATGTAGCAATTTTAAGTACTTAGTCTACCCTCACTTTAATATATGCATTTTTTCCCCCTTCCCCAGAAACCGCGGAGCGCCCTTAAATCATGAGGCTCGCAGAGTAACAAATTATGTTGACTAGTATAGCTGTGTAGAAGGTAGACGGATGGAACTGTACACAATGGTAAAGGCTAGATTGGTCTGAACATTTGTTACTAAGCGCAACTCAAACGAAAACGTACCCCAAAATAAATAGCAGGAAGGCCGGGATGAGCTACGTCATCACTTATTATACTACCAACAAAAACCAATATTAGCATCCCCAAAAATCCTCAAAAAAAACGACTCACCTTGAACCAAGCCTGAAATCCAGCTTTCCGCTGCCTCCTCCAATCGTACGCCTGCACCCGACCTAGCACTCTAAAATCCGCATACACCTCGTTCAAAATCCCCTCCTGGTCCTTCTTGAACTGTTTCCCGGGGAGCAGCTTCCGAACTTCGAGAAGGCGTTTGTGAACCGCTTCAAATCCTTCAACAGACTTGGATATAATGAATCCGCGCATGAGAGAGATGTAGAACACGAGGTCTGGTTCGGGAATGGTATATACCGTCGCGCCCGTATTTGAGGTCGAGGGTTCGGGGGTTCCTTTTGACCTCCGTTTGGAGGGGGTGGGAGCAGAGGCGGCAGTTGAGATAGAACGATCTTGGAGGGCTTTGTACCCTTGTTTTTTTAGTTCTGCCAGACGATTCAGGAGCCCAGACGACGTTTCAAGGCTATCCAAGAGCACCATTACAGGTTCCACAAGCCCCATCCGCGCATAATACCCCGCTAATTCCGTGAAATGATACACACTTGGTTGCACGCCGAGCTCCATCATATCACGAATAATGCGCTCACCCCCAGGAGGCCCAGAATGGCGCATGAAGCGACGCATGAAAGGCGTGAACGCGGCATAGTCTATCGGCTGATGCCATGATGGTGGCGGGAGGAGGGGTTGCAAGAGGGCATGGGTATGGGGAGCGGTGGGGTGTGTGGGGCCTCCTCTGCGAAAGAAGGCGCGGAGTTTGGTGTAGAGGTTTTGGAGTTCAGGGTATGTAGGTGTGAGGGCAACGAGGGCATGCCAGACGAGATTGCAGTGGATTTTCATGGGCCAAGCTTTGCCACGAGGGAGGTGAGAGGGGGAGAATGTGCAGATACGGGTGAGGGTGGGTTCTGCCATCTCCTCCCTCTCCCCGTCCCGTGATGGAGATTGGAGCCTTTGAGCTTCATGGTAAAAACGTAACACATCCTCGCGTGGGACACCAGAGAGGTAGAAGTGGTTGATGAAGGTTTGAATCATAAGGTGGTGCTGGCCCATGCGGCGGTAGTACAGCATTTCGGCGAAAACAAAGATAGAGGTGCTGTGATAGCTGCTATTGATGGCAAGGTTGAGGAGGAGGGTAGGGGCGCGTGTGCGGCCTGTGGCAAGGTACCGCTCAAGAAAATCGGCGATGATGAATGGGTGCGGGTTGTGCTCCGCCTTGCGTAAGGCGCGTTTGAGGTATCGTAGAGTCTCTGGGAGTGTTCCTGTATATGCATCAGCAGCTGCAGTGCGTAACTGGGCTGCCATAGCCGCGTCTTCCGCATCCGCCTGCAGTGCCCTTGCTCTGGCTTGATGACTTGGACCAGCGACCCCATCTCGTAGTGACTCTATACGCGATATGTATTTCGCATAAGATGGGTTCATGATATCGCGGATTGTGCGAAGGAGCTTGTCGTAGGTATATGTTGACAGCTGCACATTGCTGCTACATCCCTGGATCAGAGCGATGGCGTCCTCGACCTTGCCAGAATAAGCGAGGTAGCGGACAGCGTGGTCCCGGATCCTTCCCGAAAAATAAGCCGTCTTGGAAGCAGCTTTTCTTGGCTGATGTGTCTTCCAGTAAGCGGAATTTGCAGCTTCAAGATCCTGGATATGTTGCCGTACGACGTCGGAGGATCCGAAGCGCATGACGACAGCCAACTCCCGGCTCCCGACTAAACCGGAGTAGCCCTTGCTGGTGAGGATTGTGCAAAAGAGCATCACCAGTGGAATATTGGTAAGTGACGCGTGCATGATTGTGTGCTGGATATTCTGAAGATTATTTGGTCCCCGAAATTCGTGCGCTGGAGGGATTAATGAGAGCCAGGTAGCAAATAGCTTGGATTGATCTTCCGGTGTATAATTGTCGTTAAAAGGGCGCTGCAAAGCTTCCAGTGCGATAGTTCCGTAGGTATGTGAAAGGGGTACATCGATGTGAAGGTGTTGGAGCTCAGTGAGGAGGTGGAATGCGTCATCGTATCTTGCATTTTGAACCAGTTGCTGCAGCTGATCGGCTGGGGATTGCCGCTGGGGATGGTGAGCAGCAGGTTGGTAACCAGCGTAGTCATCATCCATCTCGTCTTCGAACACGGACCGGTCGGCTGGATCAGGAGCCGGAAGGACCTGGGGCAGGGACGTCTCAACAATTTCGAGGACTGATGGTGGAGGAGGGGCGGAAGCGGCTATGACGGAAGTATAGTCTTCCGAAATGTCCTCAAACACTTCGGAATGGTCTACCGCGCCCGGCGCGGTTGAATTAGCTCGCGCAACGAAGTCGGCTAGAGATTGAGCTAACTCTTGTTCGAATGACACAAACACAGCATTGTCCAGAATGTTCCCCGCAATGGGAAGAACCTCATCCTCCACCAACGTCTTGTAGCCCTTCCGCGCCAACGCGCGGCCCAGCGACATCGTGAACACTGAGTCCGTTTTGGCATGGTGCCGAAGATCATCCAAAAGTCCCTGGAAGAGCGTAGAGGTGGAACGCTGGGCATCCGGTAGGAGTTCCAGCCAATGTACGAGGTCTTCGCGGTCCTTTATACCAAGCACCTCTCGCGAAAGCAGGTTGCTCAATGCCTTCACATACACCGGATGTGGTTGGACTTGAGCCCCACGCGACCGTATCTCCGAGAGTAACGCAGTAGCTTCCTCGTACCTCCCTTCTCCTAAGAGATTCTGCAAAGACTGGGAGGAAGTAGCATAGTTCCTGAAGAAACTCTTCCTGGTCGGATTTGCTTGTGTTCGTTCCTCCAACGCGTCAAGCGAGATGGTCGGACAGAACTTTGGGACCGTCGCGCTGAAGTTAAGCTTGTGCTGAGGTCTTGCAACATTTGTGTAGGCTATTCCAGCGACAATAGGCCTCCATGGGGCATGAGCGAAGACCCGAGAAGAAGTGAGCATAAAGCAACGAAACTACATACTTGTAACCGAGGAAGATCTCAGAGCGTGATGCGGAAATAGTCACATCACATGATCTGACGACACTTGAGATAAGATTGGCTGACGTCTTCCGCTTCCTAGAGTCTCTTACCCTCCTTCGTCCGTGCCCGCTGGTCGTGCGCTGCACTCGAACATCTTCTATATTACATTAGTATAATCCTATTCCATGGCACACATCACAGACAGCCCTCCACGCGCACCTCCTATTCAATACGCGGCTCCTCTGGGCACACGCTGGGCAAAGGAAAAGGCCGCAGCAGGTGGTACCGCGGCCTTTGACCTTCCATCGGACCCGAGAACTATTGGACCCTGGATACTTGGGGAATGTGTCGGAAAGGGTGCTTCTGGGCGCGTCAAGATTGCCAAGCATCGGCGTACCGGTCAACTAGCAGCTGTCAAGATCCTCCCAATTGCACCTCTAGTCAATTCACGCTCCTCTCTGGCAACGCAGCAAGCCAAATCCGAAAAACAACGCCTGGGAATAGACCGTGAGATTACTATGATGAAGCTCATGAACCACCCCAATATCATGCGCATCTATGACGTGTTCGAAGGCGAAAAAGAACTCTTTCTCGTGCTGGAGTACATTCAAGGCGGTGAACTCTTCGATTTCTTGGTCAACCGTGGAAGGCTCCCCCCCAATGAAGCCCTTGAATACTTTAAGCAAATCATCTACGGCCTCAACTACGCCCACACTTTCTCTATCATCCATCGGGACCTCAAGCCAGAGAATATACTCATTGCATCTCTGAAGCCTCCCGTGATCAAGATCGCGGACTGGGGTATGGCCGCTTTTGCTCCGCCCACTTTACAGCTGGAAACTAGCTGTGGCTCTCCACACTACGCAAGTCCCGAAATCGTCAATGGAGAGAAATATCAAGGCAATGCGACCGATATCTGGAGCTGTGGTGTTATTCTGTTCGCTCTTTTGACTGGCCGGCTCCCCTTTGATGACAAGAACGTTCGAAACCTTCTCGCTAAGGTCAAGACCGGGAGGTACGACATGCCCAACTGGATAGACCCTCTAGCCAAGGACCTGCTTACGAGGATGCTCTTGGTCGATGTTAAGAAGCGAATTACGGTATGGTTATTTGAGAGCAACTCAACGATCTGACTTATTCTTATCACAGATACCTGAAATATTATCCCATCCTTGGTTAACGACCAACTATACCACTTGTGACACCCCAGATTCGGGCGTTGTGATCTTGGCACCACCGTTGCCCCCATCCCCAAGCGAACTTGCGCAGCCCGTTACATCTCCGGAGGACATCGATCAAGATCTCCTAGCATCCTTAAGGGTTATCTGGGGAAAGCATACTGACACTCGTGGCGATAACATCATACGGGATCTCTGCTCTCCACCTGGTTATGGCACCCACGCAAAAGCGTTCTATTTTCTTCTTAATCGTTATCGTGAGGAGACGATGCGGAAGAGACTCATTGATGGCCCGACAGATTACCAGGATATGACCCGATCCTCTCCTGAAGGGCAGCGAATCTTCAAATTCTATCGCCCCCGTGCTCAAACATCCCCTATACATCAACGCCCGCATCCGGCTCTGTTGACTATGAGCCAACCTTCGCCGGGGACGATCGCATCCAAGGAGATCACTAGCAACGTGGGTCAGCCCCTGCCTTCCCCGGTGGGTCAGCCCCTGCCTTCCCCGGTGGGTCAGCCCCTGCCTTCCCCGGTGGGTCCTCGCCCTCCCCCCGTCCAGTCGAGTCGTGCCCAGGCGGAAGCATGGCGCAATCAATTTCAGCAGGATTTCTCCCCAAACACGGCGCATACACCCACTTCCCCGCAATCCCGTCCATCTTCCGCTCTCGGTGTCGGCCGCGGTGGACCCAGGCCTCACCCTACGAGGAGGGGAACGGGAAATTCAGATATGCCGAGCTTTGGGTTCGCTCAGAACCTACAAACCCTACAAGATAAATCTCTACATCGATCTAGATCGCAAAGTAAGGCTGCAACCCAAGGTATGCACTTTCTCAGAACGCCACGTGTTTAGTGACTCAATGCATACAAACATCAGTTCCCCTCCTAACTGCACCTAAAATGGCAGACCCGGTTCTCCAGCATACAATGGACAAGATCACCGAGTGTGTCAATGATTACGTCGTACATCAGGTCTCGTCAACTTCGAGTCCCCATCATAACCGAGGCAGTTTCAGCCCCGTCAAGCCACACCAGCCACCTTCCCAGGCACCCGGCCGCGAAACCCGCAGAGATCGAGTGTCCACCAGGAATAAAGCACATAGAAGCGTTGACAAGGAGAATCAGAGCGCTTCTGACGAGGGATGGAGCTACATTGGTTCCGATCCTGATCAGAACTCGTTTGGGCTGGGAGTCGACGTAAGGGATATCGGAAAAGACGTCGGAAATTTGCCCCGAAACGTAATATCTCCCTCTCGAGGGAGGAAGGAGAAGGAAAAGAAGAACAGACGTGAGTTGTCCGGCATCGCTACCAGCTGAAAGTACTACATATCTGAATGATTCCACAGCACCACCTTTGGATCTCGGTCAAAGGAACTCCTCCCTTAACGTTCTGGGATCGCCTATCAATCTCTCCTCTCCGGCCCAAAGTACGCCGGTCTCTGGGGGCTCAGGTCGTCTAATTACCTCGCCCGTTGTCGGGGAGTTCAAGGGCTGGTTCACCAACTTATTCAACTGGAAGTCGAGCGGCCAAGGCATGTTCTACACCGTACACGGTATCCCGCGGACCCGAATGGACATTGGTCGTATACTCGAATCCTTTGGCATCAATGTTGACGGCACAGGGCCCACTGTTGCGGATATTGAACAAAGTGACATGCTTCGATGTCGACTAGACCTTGTCACGACGGATTCTTTGACCGGTACTACGTGGAAACCGACTAGGTTTCGGGTCGAGTTCTCTGCAGGGCAGCTATATTCTCCCCTCTCCCCTAAGGAAAATGTCTTCCCGAATAATTCGGTCTCTGCTACCCCAGCCACGGCGCCGAGGGCCCGCGTGACGAGTTTCATGGGCAAAGCTACGATTTCGAGTACGCCATTGCCAAGTCCTGGGCCACTAGCATCAGTTCACCTCCCGCCTGGGTACACATGCGCTGTTATAATGGTTTACGAAAAGGGATCAATGACCACTTTCAAAGCGGTCTGGAGGCGACTGAAAGAGCTGTTTGGCGACTCCCCAACGGCTCAGTCTTGTTTCAGCCCCGCTATGCCGACTACACCCTTCGCCGACAACCACCAGAGACTCGCGTTAAACTAGATACCCTACCAGTATTCCTATCATTTATGGCGGCGTTCCGTTCCTTCATGACTTTCATATTCCTCTCATTCGAATTTACGACATGATGGTATATTTTTACAATACCCAACTACCCTTATCGATTGCAACACAACCCTACGCTCCTCTTACGATACTGCGGAAATTTTTTTCATCATCGTGAGCATTCTAAGTTTAATGAATACATCTACCTTCCTAATGTTACGTATACCGACCTTCCGGGAAGATTCATTTGCCTTGTGGATGCAACACCCCAGTGAAACGGGGCCCTCCCCAGGGTTGTGGACTCTAGATTGTATCTGTGTGTGGACTTTTCCCAAATTCCGATAAGCTCCAAGAACAGGGCCGGGCCGATTGATCCGGGTGATTGGAATCATCCGAACGCCGACCGTCGACCCTTGTTCCTTTTTTGTGACCGAGAGTGCCATCAAGTAAATATTTGGTCTCATGCCGACTGCTATGAGCTGATGTACATTGAGTTATGTTGGACGTCGAGGGGAGTCGCTGAGCGTCTTGTGTTTTGGGTGGTTAGTAAAAGATAGATGCGAAGATGGTTGCGGCCTGATTTTAGGAGCATGTGGCCGTTGCGTCAGGAGTCGGGCTGGGTAAGGTGACAGTCACTGTGTCACTGCGGGGTAGGGACAATTTCATGGCGTATAGTTATGTTTAGGGGGAAAGTATTGCGTCCTATGATCCTATATAAGGCCGCTTATGTTGCTTGAATGCTTAAGTTCCTGTCTCACTCCCGATATACCGCACAGAAAGTCGTGCGCTCGGAATAGATGTGACGGAATTCTATCCTTCTGATCACTGGCTCTCGGGGTGTTCACCAGCAACAGATATAGGTGGGCAACTCACGTCAGAAGATAAATAGACATCTTTTTTGGGTAAACGACTGATCTTCATGCGGATAAAACGTCAGTTCTGTGTATTTATGACTTGATGAATGACGCTCCTGGCATGTATCATTCATCGTGATGATTGACTACTTTGATCGACAGGAGCGCAGGCAACGCCAAGGGCACGGCGCATCCACACAACATTCTGACTGTCTTCGCATCTAGGCTCAAAATGTACGGTCACTGTGGTAGCTACATGATCGTTTATTGTTCAAGCGTGGCGTAACCGAGGTCCCGAGAATAGAAGTCACTCCCAGGGTCAAATTCGCACGAAGTCCGTTGAACGTCAGGGCCAACTCCGAGTCAACAGGATACACATGTTATAGGCGCATAGGACTTGATCGATGGGTACAGTCGTTCAGCGCAAACGAGGCGAAGATCGCAGGCCACTGGGTCCGATCTATTTTTAGAATGCACTTTAGGTTCAGCGCCCGCTTTCGATCGGAGACTAAAGCTCATTTATTGTCCCAGCTGGGCTGGTATGGAAGCTCGATCTGCGCGAAATGGTGAATTGGGTGGCGGTCGGAACTGAGTTTCCGTCTGGTCTCCGTTGTTTGTGCGTTCCGTTTGACCTAGAACGCCACCCGTGGAACTGGGCGTCGCTGGCCAGCTTTCACGTGGGCTGGCGGGTAACCGCTTGACGATGAGTCAGTATTATGATGCCACATGTGCGCCCAGATAGCTGTAGACTGTGGCAGTTGTGTAGGGAGAATATGGACACCCCCATATGGGCTTACTGCGGCGAGATGACCACCATTCCTGTGCCGTGTGAGAACAGGGGTGGAGTTGCGGAATTGAGGTCAGTAGGTCGCTATGGTTAGTAAAATTATTGTGATAGCTCGAAGTAGTACATCATGTGTCTGGGTGATGCCGGAGGTGAACAGGATACTGGGCGAAATTGGGTTTGGGGTCTAGGCGAATAGGGGTGTAACGGTGCGTCGCAGTATTAGTATGACGGAAGGTGGCTGCTGGTGGTTACTCAGTATCCGCGTACTCCAAACCTCATGCTGCGTTTGTTGTATGACGGATGACCTAGACTGATGTGCCGGAGATTAATTTAACGCCTCGTGCTAGTATCAGTTGTATTATCAGAGTTTGGACATTGAAGCTCAGCGAGTGTGGGAGGATTGCGTAGGCAGGCGTTTCGCCCCATGCCGGCGAAGTCTGTTACTAAATACAAGCGACAACCCAATTAATGGAGTGACAGTCCAGAACAAATACTGTTTGTCAAGATAATACCTTGCATTCTCGAATGAGAAGTCCCTCGCCCCTGTCCCGGAACATATTTCTCCACCCATCTGAAGATCCTGGGCTATGGGATTGGCTCTTTGTGGTATGTACAAAGACGTCAAATGGATTGCTTAATCTAGACGAAAGCAGGACCCGATATGACTCGTCCTATGATACACGAAGTACATTCGGGCACGTGTAGTCCATTCTATACGAACCTCCCAGGAAGATTTTAACCCAGCTGACTCCTCGTGGACGTGGAAATTGATTCCCGTTATCGGGAAGTTTGGGGGGTGGGACAAATAATTCCGGCGTTGTGCGTAGTGCTTGTGCGCCTAAGCAGTGTCACCTGGTAGGGTCTTGGCCGTAGTTGGCGGGAAGTAGTGGCATAACATAACGTGAGTGTTTGTGTGGGGAATTAAGTTTTGTCAGCGCTGGTCTCTGGGTTTTTAAGTTGGCCGGTTTGTGCCCTCCCGCGATACCTCTTGTGGCCGCGGTGCACGTCACCTCCGCCGTACATATCGGCGAGTTTTGATGTCTGGCATTTTGCGGCCAAGGGTCAGTAGACAGCCAGTAAATATAAACTACTCTGGATTTGCGGGGACGTATGTGGCGGGCGGCCTGGCCCGAAAAGGGTATATAGCATCGTGATGACACTCGCCGCTCGCCGCGAAAGGTTATTGTATCATTCATTGTGTTTGGTCTAGCGCCCGTGTAAGTAGTCAGTCCACTAGCCGCCGATAGCAGGCGGTTCCGGAAATATAGAATGTTCCGGAAGGGCAGCAGCTGACAAGTTGTTCATACATAGGATAGCCTTACCCACATTGGGCGCCTTTTATTAGAGCGGTCGGAGAGACCCACACTAGACAGGGGTTTTTGGCTATCTGATCTATACAGAGGGAGAATATAGGCCATATTGGAGCTTACTATTGATCAATCTGATTCAGATTGCGTAGAAGCTGCTCGGAATCTTCGAGCGGGACTGTTCTAAGAATGCAAGCTTTCGGCCTAAACCGGTTTCGACCCACAATCGCGAAATTGCTCGATGAGGCCAGGTGCTGTCAGCCATGGAATTACTGATGGATCCTCACCTGACATGAGCATTTAAAGACTGATGGGCTGATAAAGGAAACTGTGGGGAAGAAGCGCTGTGCAATTTATTGGCTTCGCCGGACAAAAGGCAAATTCATTTGTATGGCTGTATACCAGATCTGCTGTGATGGTCGAACAATGTCAGAATGTCGTTATGGCAAAGACGGAACCAAGAGCTGTGGAACAAAGGTATACATTCTGGATTATCTGCTCAGATTGGTATGTGCCTTCTTCCATTACTCAGGACCATTTATATTTGTCGCGAGTAGCCGAAAGGAGTTGTGACAAGATCATCAAGGATGAATCCCTCGTTTCGGGACTGGTGTGACGGGGACTGGGGCGCACAAAATATTTTTTTCGCCCCCAGTAACTTTGATCACAGGACTGGATCGGGCATTTGGCGGCCGGACAGTGGCCGTTGGGAGAAGACTGGCGGGCAGGGGCGGTGTCGAGGAATCCCGGAGGTCGGAAAGGTGCCGAGCTAAGGATAATAAGCTCCAGGAGGCCCAACTGCGACCGTTTGTGGATACCTGATTGGCTGATCAAAATTAGAGGGTGTGAAAGGCATGAGGACTGGGTCCTCCATACAAGGTTAGTGTTCCGTGGCTCAGGAGCAGTTTCGCAGGCAATGTGGAGGGGGTCTCTAGCCCCTGGAGCAAGGTAGCGAGCGAGGCTGTGGAAGTGAGTCAGTAGGTTGTTAAGACATGGTTACAATGCCCATTGTTTAAAGGGGGGAAGGTGGGAGATAAATGTAAATATTTGTTTGTTGTGGGAGGACGGAATGAACGGGGATAGATTTGGGGACGATTTATCTCCAAAGAAGAAGGTTCCTGGTAAGCACGTGCAGTCAGGAAGGAGCTGTGTTTGTTGATGCATTCGTTTGTATGCCGTAAATCGTCTATTGCTTCCAAACCACCACCAACTCCACCCTTTCTGCTATTTAACCTCCTCCCATCCCGCAATGACCGCCGTTTTGCTCCCCCATCCACACCGTAACATGCATCCTCGTCCGCAAAAGTGTCGTCGAAATGCGACTAGCGTGCTCTCTGGGTACTTTGATCCAATACCGCAGCGCGATGTCCTCACCTCGCTCCTCAACGGTGTCGGTCCCAACAAAGAAGTCGAAGGTGACGGGGAGGTAAGGAAGATAAAGAAGAAGGAAACAAAGAAGGATAAAAGACGGGACTCTTCAGCCAGGCGCGACTCTCTTCTTGAGCTTCCCCCCGACGCGATACAGCTCGCGTCTTCATCCACAAATCCCCCGCCTCCAGCCGCCCAGCCACCAGCAAAGAAGAAAAAGAGCTTCTGGGCCGCCCGCCCCGAACGACCCAATATCCAGATCATGACCATGGAGCGTTCCGTCTCCGTCACCCCTCCTCCCGGTTATTCCCCCGTCACTCACTCAGCGTCTCCGACCCCGGGGCCCTCCATGTCTATCTCCACCTCACGCACCTCGTCTAAGAGACCGCGAACACCAGATGATGAAGATGAGGATATTGTTGGGATTGAGCCCCATGAGAGCACCCCGCCTCCACCACCCGAACCAAAGCTGCGAAAGAAGCGCATTGCCCACAAGAAGGGATGGAAGGGATGGATTGAAGGCTCTCCCCCGCCTTCCAACAAGCTCATCAACCTCGATTCTGCGCCTGTGCTGCAGGACCGTCGACTGCGAAGTGGGAAGAATTTCGATGCCATCAGTGTTGGTAAGGAGGGTTGGGTATGAGGTGAGCATGTACACTGACTCAACGGTGGATAAATCCTGATTACTTGCCGCAAAGCTCCTGGCATATCGACAGATATATCGGCCCCGAAAATCAGGACCCTCGACCTCACTGTCATCGCTGTTGTCCCTGTCCCTCGGCTGTGTTGTCCGTTGACCGCCATATCTATGGATGCACCAGTTTTCTCGTCCACCATCTTGAATGACTCCTTCGGCTCTATCTTACCTGTTTCATCTCCGGTTGTTGTTCTGATCTTTGTAATCTTTCATTGTTCTATTGGCATTCTTGGTCCTCTCAGTTCGTCTTCCACGTAGACCGATGATTCATCCGAATAACTTCCAGAGTGGGGGGAGCAGGTGCTGTTTCATCCATCCTTTGCTATTTCTGCGCGTTTGGTTTGGAGGATTGTCCTTGCCAATGGATAGCACTGTGGCGGTGGTTACCAGATCTCGCGCCCAGCATTTACCCGGACCAATCAGTGTGTTGTTTGGTGTTTTCGTAATAAATAGACTTGTTGTTCTGCTCTGCTATCTCTACAACTATCGTATCTATGTGTGTTTCCTATGTTCTAAGGGTTCGGTAATGATTTCTATTATGTCGGGCTTCGGAAACTGTGTTGCGTGTATCATCACTGCGATGACGATGAAGAAGCCGAGCAAATTGCCGAGGCCTTTCGGGGTAACACCATCAAACATCTCAACGTCAGAGTTCGCGACTTTGCTTTGCACGACCACCATCACGCTAGCAGTTTTCGCGTCGTATTGACCGCAGACTGCCAACGGTATCCCCTTTACAGGAACATTCATTGGCACCACAGGAATCCACGATATAATGGCACTAGCGCGGCTCCAAATGCCCCCACTGCCAGTTCCTCCTTCATGGTTCCCCGGCCATATGATGAAATTTACTCGCATGTTGCCATCTTTACTCACCCGTACGGACGTTGTTCTTGAGATCAGAGATTCTCGTCTGCCGTTGACCAGCATCAACAGAACTCTAGAAGGTGGGAGCACCTCTTCCTGTATATCTACACATTATTTTCTTTCATTCCGCCTTCGCCTCTCTACCTATGCTGACCCTTCTTCCTAGGTGCACTTAAAAAATGGAGGACCGAACGTGGATGGGATCCGCACAACCCTGGTCGGCGTATTCTTAAAACTCAAGCCTGTGAGCATATCGTTGTATTGAACAAGCGCGACCTTGTTCCTGAGTGGGGTATGGAGGTGTGTGGAGCACTTTATGCAGAAAAAACTCTCGACTCATAAGATGACCGATAGCCTTTCCGTCGCGTGATGCTTACAAAGTTTCCCGAACAACGCTTGTTGTTCGCGTCGTGGCATCGACCGCGAGATATTCGCACATTGAGTGAGATGCTAGTAAGTATGTTGCACTTCTAGCCTCTCAGTCGGTGCATGGTTCTAGATATTAATCTATTCAATCCAGATATAGCTAAGGAGCATCCGCATGCTCTTGAACTCAATGTTCTCGTTATTGGAATGCCCAATGTTGGTAAATCAACACTGCTCAATGCTCTGCGTAATATGGGGATCAAAGGGCGTAAGTGGGGCTCGCGACACGGACTTGGTTGCATTAAGGAGCTTACCGATTCTTGTGCCGGTTTACTACAATTAGGAACTCCAAAGGCTCTTCAAACTTCGGCGAATCCTGGCATGACGCGGGCGATGTCCACTCGCCTGAAACTGTCCATCAACCCTCTTGTCTATGCCTATGATAGCCCAGGTGTTATGTTACCTTTCTTGGGACGTGGAGCGGAAGGCACTGAGAGAGGGGTCAAACTGGCGCTGATAGGTACGTAAAAATCTACTATCTTTCCATTCTCATTCTCTTGGAAAGTCATCTACGTCCATACTCATACCCACAAACACTAGCGGGGATCAAAGAAGGATTATACGACATGGAAGCGCTGGCGGCGTATCTGCTGTACAGATTGAACGTGCTGAACCCCATATGTAGGTTATTTCTAGCTCCATTCCCCTTGAGACATCTGATGATCATCTGAATTTGCCTTTCCTTCTCTGATGCAGCTCCGGCATACCTTCACATACTCCCACCCAATGCTGCGCCTGTCCTGGACCTGCAGGAGTTCTTGCCGCTTCTTGCCCGGCGCATGGGTATGATCAAACGGGGTGGGGAAATGGATCTTCCCCGGGCGGCAGAGTATTTTGTGAGATGGTGGCGTGAAGAAGGTGGACTCATTGCCGCTTCGGAGGCACAGGCTCTACTACAAGCTCCAGGTGGTCTTCTGGCGCCTGGCGAGGCACTGTCACAGCTGAAATACCCATCGGGCATACAAGGGTGGGGCTTTGACTTCGAGTGGGAAGTGAGACCGGAAGATATTCCGGGCGTGGGCTTAGATATGATTATACAGGGGAAGATGGAAAGATGTATCAACGACTATATGATCAAAGCCGAAAGGGAGGAGAGGGCTGAGGGGAATATGAGCGACACACAGAAAAAGAAATTGATGGTACAGGAGGAGAAGATGAAGCGGAAGATGAAGCATCTACGGCGCTCATTGTGATCATCATCATTAAGATTCCGCATGTGGCCGTCTCGGACCTTTTCCCTCGGCACCCGAGCCCAAACCAGACTTGAGGATGCTGCTGCCCGCACTCACTTGCCTTCGGGCGGGAGTTGCCAGGTAGGAATCGTGTGTGGTGATATGTCATCCAGAAGCGGCACACTCGAAGTCTGTTTGACTGATTGGATTGCTCATTTTCGGTTTGTTTACTATATTATGCTTAATGTAATGTGGTGATATCTCGTTCTATGCGCAGGTCCCAGCGACCCTCTCTGGTTTCGGTCAGAAACCGAAGAACTTTCCATTACCCTGTTTCTGGCTCCTATTTCTGCGTGTTGATGGTGATGCTGACAGTGCGGTGCGTGGTTACGACGTCGAGAGATGTGATTTGGCCCCGCTCTAGATAAGTTTGATAGGGGTGAGTATCCATTTTGGAACATATGCGCGTTTACCGAGGCTTTTATAGGGATTAACCACAATACCTTCTTCTGTGGTCTATTGTTGAAAGCCGGGTGAACTATTTCTGAACCTAACCTTCATGGGGTACTGGAAAGGAAGGATTGAAATGTCTCAATTTCGACGAATCCCTGAAAATGGACGGATGTTCGGCCGTGCCGTATTCCGCCGCGCACCATCTGAAACTGCGTCGTTCTACGATCCTGAAAACCCCATTTGATGCCCTTCAATCAAGGCACTTTCTGGGGCATCGATTCTTGGCTCTCAGGGAATGGAAAGTAACATAGTACCAAGCGTAAGCATAACGAGCTCAGTTATATTCTCGGGCTTCCTCAGTGTCCAGTGATTTCTTTCTCTCTTTCTACAAACGGCACTAGTCTCAGACTCCGGTGGTACCTCCGGTGGTACCTCCAGTGGCACCTCCAGTGGTACCGCCCGTGGCCCCAGTCGAAGCCGGAACACAGATCATCTAGGTACGATAGCATCAGTGTCAAATTCTGGTTCATTCGCGGTTGGCTGACCTGGCCAGGTGTCAGGTTGGTACAGCCAGAATTGATGGCAGGTTGGTTGACTGCTATGATATTAGTCCTGAACATTGGTGAGTATCGTCGTTGCCTTGCGGAGAACACACATGCTTACGCGGAGGTACCAAACTGCCCGCCAATGGTGAAGCAGCTGTCGCCCATTTGGACTGTGTAGAGCTGCTCCCCAGCTGGGCATGCGGGGCCAGGGGGCTGGGATTGTGGCATGCTGTGCACAGAAACTATGAGTTTCTTGGTGAGCGTAGTGACTATCAGATAAATGTCTCTATCCCACCCATGGCGGCGCAGACAATAGCGAAGAGAGTGCTGGTGAACATTGTTGTCAATTGCTATTCGAGTTGGTGTTGGTGTTGGTGATAGAATATCGTCTCGAACAGGTACCTTATATACGCGTAGACTGCCTTGAGATATCACTGTGTGAGTTATTCGTCTCGTCGAAGTAGTCCCATGCTAATTGATAACTTTCAGACACGGACCCCATTCCTAGGATGACTCCAAGTTGTTCGTCGTTCGCGACTAGGGCTATTGAGGTTATCACACTTTCTATTCTGCGTGCCTTACACTAGCTGCCCGGTCTTAGCAGGGATGTGGGTGATCGGCAGGGCATGTACGTGTTGTACAGCTCTTAGAACCTGAGCCCAGACTTTCTCTGATGTGCTTTATATATTCGCTCCACCTTGCGGAATGACCTCGCCCGTTTCGTTCAAGCGTCACCTTCGAGCTACTGGGTATAGTGTCGCGGTCCCTCACTCTGCATCCGCCGAAACGGCGACGAACGGCTTGACTACGAATTCAATGAGTATATATTACTGATCTATACACCCGTTCAGCATTTTTGAAGTACATCAAGTACTAACAACACTACCATTACACCGCTGGAACATGGACCTGAATGGGTTCTGATGACACTAGATGCTAGTCACTACCTGTCGCAGCCAGGAACAGCCTTACGAGGTATACACTGCTACACACTAACTCCTCGTTCGTGAGATTTCCGTTCCTTTCAAGTTCTAGAGTTCACGCTGATCAGAGATACAGGAACCGGCAGCATAACTCCGCTTATCGGATTCCTACCACAAGCTCAGCGGGGAAATCCGGCGCTGACTTAGTTATGCAGTTGCTTTTAATAGGTGAGAGGCAACGCAAATATCATCTATTTTGATCCTTACAGCATAAATGTTTTGACCTTCATGATCCTCTTTCATTGAATAGCTCGGACAAAGTCCTCATGGCCCAGCGCTAGACATCCAGGATCATGAAGACTCGGCTTCACCTTACCTTTCAAGAAGACTTATCTGTGGCGCCTTTACTTTTATCCCTGCTGCGCTTTAGAAGAATCATGACATTTTTAAACGCCAATTCCACATCTAGAATCGCAAAAAACATACTTAGACACTGCTAGGTTGAAAACTTTGCTCCTTCCGTCCTATGACCGGGTTCTAGACGCTGATGTCATACCAGCATCTGCAAACTCAGGACGAAAGTATTTTCTGGTGACTCGACGTTGTGTGGAGCGCAGAGGTTCTTTTGCTCTAAATGATATCGGGTTGCTACAAGCCTTCCTCTGTGACCTATCATCGAAAGCGAGGCGAACCACTCCCGAACCTGACCTTCGTGGACTATCGGAAGGTCTCAACTGTCTCAAATACAATGAATCCTTGAAAATGGAGAGATGCCCGGCCGTGCCGTGTTCCATCACGCATTATCTGAACTGCGTCATTCTACGATCCCAAAAACCCGTTTCATGGCCTTCAATCAAGGCACCTACTAGGGCATCAATTCTTGACCCTCAGGAAATGGAAAGTAATGTCGTGCCTAAGCATAGGCCCAACAAGCCCTGTTATTCTCGGGCTTCCTCGGTACTCAGTGATTTCTCTTTCTAAAAACGGCACCAGTATCAGACTCCAGTAATACTACCCGTGGTCACAGTCGAAGCTGGAATACAGATCATCTAGGCATAGCAGTGTCAGCGCTAGATCCCGATTCATTCACGGCTGCGCTGACCTGGTCAGGTAACAAGTTGGTACAATCAGCATTGATAGCAGGTTGGTTAGCATGTATGATAGTGTTTCTAAATGCTGATGAACAATGACGTTATCTGGGGGGAGAAGGTACATGCTTACGGGAAGACCCCCAACCGCCTACCAATGGTGAAGCAGGTGTCGCCCGCTTGGACTGTGTAGGCCTGTTCCTCGGCCTGGCATGCAGCGCCAGGGGACTGTGATTGTGGGATGCCACGCACAGGGGCTATGAGTTTCTTGGTGAGCGCCGTGATTATCAGATGAATATCGTTGTCTCACTTATGACGGCGCAGACGATAGCGAAGAGAGTGCTAGTAAGCATCGCCGTCGACCGTTATTCGAGTGGTGTTGGTTTTGGTGTTGGTGTTGGTGTTGGTATTAGAATGCCGTCTCGAACAGGCGCCTTATATACGCGTAGACTGCCTCGAGGACTTGTTCGTCTCGCCGGAGTAGTCTTATGCTAGCCGATAATTTTCAGACACGGACCCCATCTAGAATGACTCCAAGTTGTTCGCCGTTCGCGACTAGGGTTATTGAAGTTATTGCTCCTTCTACTCTGTGCGTTTCAAACTAATCGCCTAGTCTTGGCAGGGATACGAGTGGCCGGCAGAGACACGCGCATGATATCGCATACTCCTAAGACCTCGAACTTATCGGTGCGCTTTATACATTCATGCCACGGGACGGGATGATTCGTTCAAAAGTCTTGCTCGAGCCGCGGGATGGGGTGCTAGGATGTCTCCCTCTGCATGACTTCTGGATTTTTTTGAACGGTGACGGGTAGCTTTGCTGCAGGTTCAGGGGGTGCTTTGCTGACTTCTGCTGCTTGTTCGGCATGTTTCGAGGGCATCAAGTATTAGCGATACTGCTACTGCATTGCTAGAACTTGATGACGCTAGTTGCCAGGTCCCACTACCTGCCGCAGACAAGAATGGCCCTATAAGGTACACATTACCATGCCATCTCGTCTGTGGGATCTCCGTTCATTCAGGGTTCGTATTGGCCAGAGATCATGACGCAAACTGGTACATATTCTAGCTCCGAGTATTGAATCCATACCACAGTTTCAACAAGCGCTCTGGCTCACCACAAGTTACTACCTGATCATTCCAGGATGCTGCATAGACATCACTGCAAGTTCTGTTATATTCTCGTATCCGATAGCTTCTCTTTCTACAAACGATATGTGCAATCTCAGACTCCAGTAGTACCGCATGTACCGTGGGCCATGCCTGTGTTCGTGCAGGTCCTACCTCAAGCCGGGACACAAATCATCTAGGAACAGTAGCATCAGCGTTAAATTCTGACTCGTTTGTGATTGGCTGACCTGGCCGGGTAACAAGTTGCTACAGTCAGAGTTGATGGCGGGTTGGTTAACCGCTACGATATTCTGCCTGAATGTTGGTGAGCATCGTCGTCATCTCGTGGAGAACACACATGCTTACAGAGTGGTCCCATGCTGACTACCAATGGAGGTGCAGGTGTCGCCCGCTTGGATTGTGTAGAGCTGCTCCCCAGCCGGGCACGAGGCGCCCGACACAGAGACTATGGGTTTGGTGAGCGCCGTGATTATCAGATGGATGCCTCTGTCTCACCTATGACGGCGCAGACGATAGTGAAGAGAGTGCTAGTAAACATTGTTGTCGATCGCTATTTGAGTTGATATTGGTATTGGTGTTAGAATGTCGTCTCGAACAAGCACCTTATATACGCGTAAACTGCCTCGAGATATTATTGTGTGGCCCGTTCGTCCCGCTGAAGTAGTCCCAACAACCCCTAAACATGGACCCTATTCCTAGAATGACTGCGAGTTGTTCCTCGTTCGCGACTAGAGTTATTGCACTTTCCATTCCGGGTATGAATTGATTGGTGGCATCTCTTGCTAACCACTAGCCTTCGTTAATGCACCACAAGCAAGATAAATATGGTGGGTGAGAGGGTTCAACGTCGGAAGTAGCTGCTGCACTGGTATAGGAAATCGCTGCTGTTCATACTGCCGCTTCATTAGAAGTCATCTCACTCTCAGAAACCCGATTGTACCCACTATGGGCCCCTGACTCGGTCTCTAGTGAGGGATCAGGCTCTTGTACCACTCGCTGCTCGGCTATCTCTGGAAACGATCACCAACTAGTGCCTTTACTAGTGTCCCCAGCATACGTCAACAACAAAATTAATGAAACCTCGACCTAACGGCGAGGACTTACAACCGTACGGTGCCGTGCCGCTCTTCATTTAACTCATCTTCCTCTATCCGCCGAAAGGTGTAGAACATTCCTCAGTCCGTCCAGATCCCTTTCGTTAGTATGGACTTCTAGGCTCCAATTGGTGATATCATTCACCGAACTAGATGAGAAATCCGCCCACTGACTTGACTAGACTACATTCCTCCAACAACCCCATACTTCGTGGAACCGGATCCTATTTTCTTGTCTTGTCTCCCTAACTCACAGAACACTACGTCTGCGCCTTGGATATACTCTCTTCTCATAGGTTGAAGTTAATAACAACAATGCTCTCTTTCGCCCTCGAAACACACGAGCTTTATTTTAATTCCTCCCTTTCCCTTGGATTTTCCCCCCGGCTTGAAGCACCAACGATCGTTGCACACAATCATACTTACTCCCCCGAATCACCCGGCTGACAGCTTCACACCTTGCCGAACTAGGGGCGGCTAAGGTGAAAGGCTAGTTGTATCGGAGAGGTGTCATACACCCAAGTAATTTGCCTCTAATCTATAGACACCCGTTTCCTGATGGCGTACCCCAACTGCCCCCGGACTGTTTCTTACACCGTGGTGTTTGATAAATCGAAATAAAGTAGGTCGGGGGAACTCTTCGACCACCAGATGAGAAGTCTGACTGGATTTACTATCTAAGGTATACTTGGCCTGCTATTCCCGTCATGTGCCTTGTTGGCCCGATGGTTTAACCTTGGTCGTGCTGGAACTTTCCGCAAGGGTGCTCTGGAAACCTTTAGTCCACCGTTGTATTGGAGATATCGGATTCCAGATTGCGGTTTTTGCTCCATGACCCTAAATCAAACTATCCTCTAGTAAAATAGACGTATCTTCTAGTAAAGGGGACGTCGTATCATCTCGTCAGTGCATCAATCTGCGGCTGGAACCATTTCAGGGCCTTGCGCAGGACAGGGCATTCGTGGACAAATTGATTGCTCCTGGTGCCTCCCCCATTGTTATTTTTGAGATGCACGGTAGCCAGTTGATTTGTGTAGCTAGTAACATTTCTAAATGCTTGTAGCTCGGAGATTCGTCGCTATCTCGATTCTCGCGTGATTACGCAAGGACCCTTAATTATGCGTTAATGCTGAAGCGGTTGTCGCCCGCTTTGACTTCTGCTTCTCGGGTTGGCATGCAGCGCCAGGAGACTGATATTATGGCAGAGGCTGTGAGGTTCTCGGGGGTGATCGACAGCACTGTTTTGTTCAGCCGGTGAGTCATCGCAGGTTTCCCTGGTGAACCGTGTAAGTTTCGCAGGTAAACTTTCGGTAACATTCAAAGGAGACTCTACGGAAAACAGTGGGGGTCATCTATTCAAACTAATTGGTCCTTTCAAACAGTTGAGGCGCACCTTGCACTTTAGGTACTGTGGGGTAGCCGTCGGGCTAAGCGTCGACGGGCAAGGGGTGTATGGCATAAGTATGGTCGTTTATTTCTCTAAACCATCAGCCATCGTTAGAATCATGTCTATGAAGTCATATTTAGCACAAGACTATATCAAATTATCTATTCACCTCGTATTCTCTTCACCCCGTCGTCATCTTCTCTAGTACGTGGACGCCAGAGTGACCTTCCGATCACCTGACATATGTTTGTGTTCGCATAAACCGTTCATTCCGGTTGTGAAATGGGTGAGGTTGCGTACAAATAAATTGTGTAGCAGTGAGATTTAATTCGGGCAGTTCAAGTAGATCCCCGTCTATAAGAGCTGCGAAACTCCCTAAGCGAAACAATACAATTAAGCTACCAACGCTTGTGGGACGGCTTGCCGGTATCAAGGCCATTATCCAACGTTGGTTGGTCAGAGCACTCCAGAACGTCACCAGCTACTGCTGCGACCTGTGTAGAGACACCCACTTGGCTACCTATGAAAAATAGGCGCCAAGAGGCATCTCCTCGGCCCCTCACCAATGACTGTGCATTAATGATACATTGTGTTTGATCCATCAGTATGCTAGCATCCACCGCTTGCTGCTGCCGGAAAATTTCTGATAAGGTGTACATCTAAGATTTCCGTTCTTTCAGACTTTGTGTCATCAGTCCTAGTCCGTAAACCGGCAGCCCAACTCCAGGAGCTGAACCCCTGCCTCAATCTCAACGGACACTGTGCCCCTGGCAGAATATGAAATATATATCTGGGAATTTAAATGAAGACTGCCCTGGAGCGCTAGCTGCACCGACAGGACCCAGAGTAGTTTAACTGGGTTGAGCGTCTGTGCCACCTGGAGTGGGTGGAGCCACTAGTGCCTGAGCTACCTCTGCCACTAGGGCTGCTAGCTCGTGTCGCCTGGGAGAGCTGCCCTCTCCATCTTCAGTAGGCGAAATACTGTTGGAGCTGCCTCCCAATGACATGGGAACACAGATCGTTCAGATTTTATTGACTTAATACACATAACAACGAGAAAGATAAGAGCTCATTACCTCACCCGCCTAAAAACTGGAGCAGTCTTATACCTGGATTAGCATGGATAGTCGCTTGATTAATTAGTAGTGAGTACCCTGATCTGCCACTAGACAGGGATAGTTGCCCAGTCACCTGGAATTAGTTACTGATGGTAAAATGTGTGTCTTCTAGCTTCGCCTGTCGTGCAGGAAAAAGTAGGCCCCTTTCAGTTGGACTAGCCCATGTTGAACTAGTCTAAATTAGAGGGAGTACAATTCTATCGAATTACCGAGTACCCATCTCACAGATAGCCATTTGAAGGATGATAGCAAAATATGAGTGAATATTATGGTAATTGAGGTGTTCAGGGGCCAAGGAATGAAACACTCTCGCACCCAGTGACTTATATATGCTTTTCAATGCAACTTCGTTTCTAAAACCGCTACATATTTTGCAACACACCAGCGGGATGTTCCAAGGTTTTTTGTTTCTGCT
>MU151233.1:29876-48263 GCA_015584085.1 Macrolepiota fuliginosa MF-IS2
CTACATATTTTGCAACACACCAGCGGGATGTTCCAAGGTTTTTTGTTTCTGCTCCACACCCTGGGTTCTAGGTGTTTACGTTCCATAGTTATCCATACTAATGAGGGCATATCCTCACACCATTATGTTGGAGATGCGGGCCTCAGATCTGTGACTCTTTCTCCATGGCCTTAGGTCTAGTCTGACTGTTTTCGGATGGAGTATTCCGATATTTTGTCCCCTCGGGCATCATGGTTGACCCTGCATCCTATCCGCTCCAGATTGATGATAATTCTGACATTCACTATCTCTGGGGTGGTAGCTGAGGCTGTATGGGCGATCTATTATTGTACCTTGGCTGGCAGGAGGTTGCGATTATGATCGCTTCACGCATTAATCATCAATCCACAGTCAGAGTTATTTTAAAATAGCAGATTCATGGGAAGCCGATTGTCCTCAGCGGTGGTTCTATTTTCGTCTTGCTCATTGAAGAATACACAACAGCCAGGGCGGGTTTTATTGCCCCCATGTATTTCAATTGGAATAGATGCTTCCATTCAGATAGAAAAATAACACAGACTTAATAGATAACACAGCCTTCAGCATGCATAACTTTAAATTGCAATAAACTCCGCTTCTTCTCAGAGCACACAAAATACAAATAATATTCTCTCACGCACAAAAACTCCCAGTGGAATTCACGGTAAATACGAACACCGGTGGGGCCGGCCGTGAGATAGCCACAACTCCCTGAACTGGCATGATTTCAACCGCCTCTCCCATCGACCTTGATCCACTACAGCCATGTTTTCTTCGGTCAACTTATCTAGCCCTTTGTCCTTGTATTCCATTCCAGTTGTTTGGTTCACAGCGTTCTATCCAAATGCATGGAAGGTGTGAATCGTTATTGGAAGTGTTAATGTATTTATGCTAATGATCATGTTCATGGCTTGCGGGGATAGTTTTCGACAATTAACAATACCATTGGATATGATAAGTATGGGTTCCTTTGTTTCTTGAAGTATGGAACGCAGATTACGAAGGATGCTGGATATGTTTAGTGTTCAACCCCGCTCCAACACCGCCAAGTTTTCCGAGAACAAGAATATTTCGCCCCGGTTGGCTGCGAAAGTTCAAAGAATGGAAGGAGCGCACCTGGTGGGTCTCGTGCTTGAGGTTCAGCACCTAGGATTCTCATGCCCGCTTCCGCCTATGGGTAGAATGGCAACGAAGCATTTCCACTCTGGACCGCTGCCATTGTAAGTTTATTTCATGAAGGATTACTTGTATTCTCAACTCGCCATCATTACAACAAGCTGGCAGCGAACATAGCCGGCCTAGATAATGCATTGATGAACAAGGTCTCGTTGGCATAGTATGTATGCCCCTTTCACACTCCAGAGAGCAATTAATGAGGTCCTTCCAGCATCGGACTTCGGGTCTTGTTTAATCAGGTCTACATCAACCAGGAAACAGTGGGCACCAGTTGGTTCAGGTGAGGCTGGCCTCGATAACAATGCCTGAAGTGTACTCTAACAAATAGTACGAATGTAGAACCGCGGTGTTCTTCGCATCCAACCGTAAGTTGCGCGTTCACTGGGTGCCCGGAGCGCCTCCCGAGGCTGATGTTTTCATAACAGTGATGCCTATGACGTTGTTAATCAGAGCAGCCCAGAAGCTTGCAGCAGAACGTTGACAGAACGCCGATTATACATAGTAATCCTTCAATTGCCTGTCCTTAATTGTGTATACGAATGTTGTTCTGTTCTAGCGCCTATCTGCGACCCGGAACGGAAGTGAAGAGGTTTGATCCGATGCCGCGGCCCGCGTCGGTGGCTTTGACGTCACACTACACATACATATTAGCAGATGTGAGGTCGCCGAGCTCCTGAGTGCACATGCACCTTCTGAATTCAATCCTCAAAATTTGTCAGAAACTGAAACCCTTTGATAGCGTGAACTTGGTTGCAACACTTGCCGCCCACTCTACCAGTGGAGAGTTCGCGATCAGAAAAATGTCGTCGTTCTTGAACAAGAATTACTCGTTTTTCAGTATCCCGGTGATGTGGTGGATGGCCTATTACCCCGCATTCTGGAGGGTGAGCATCATCTTCAGCAAGAATAAGGCGATGACCAGCTATTAAGGATGTCCGGTAGACCATTATTATGACCAAAACCGTCGGGGTCGACAAGTCAGTTTCCGGCTTGCTTCTTGCGCGGAGAACGTCACAGAGCCCTTCCCAACAGTGTACGCACCCGACAGAATCTCGTTATGTTGCAAACAAAGAACACCGACCCGGAGCTGTTCGCAAAGCTCCAGAAGCTGAACGATGCGCATCTCGTGAGCCGTTCCCCTTTGCTGTACAATGATATCAAGGTCGAGGCCTAACGACTAATGTTGCACGATAAAGAACGGATTGGAAGCCTTCCCGCTCTGGTCCCTCGCGATCATCGTTGGGAATTGCGCCAGGTTAGATAACAAGACGCTGAATATTAGTGCCGTCGTTTAGTGCGTTACATTTCTTGTGTTACGTGCGATTTCGGGAATTAATGTTATGGTGGTGCATGGAACAGCTTGGCCATCCGATATTTATACAATAGGGCATATATCAAACAGAGGACGCAACAGGAGGGGGATCGTCAGTACGTGATGGATTTTGGTCCGTTTCAGCAGTTACTGATGGTTTAGTAGGAGTATGCCGTGGATCCTTAGTCTCGGTATGTTTACCCTTCAAAGTCCTATGATAGCCTATAAGTATCGCATATTCAACACGGACAACGGGAACCCCATTCTATCTGTTGTTCGCAGCTGCTTGGAAGATCGCCCAAGAGTTGGTTTGATTGGAAGGGTCGATATCTGAGGGCTTGGTGATAATCGGGATAATACAGCAACGCGAAATACAATGTCGGGTCCGTTGGGCTCCAGGAAAACCGAGCGAGGGGGTATATCAAGGTAGGCCTCGCCAGTGGTAGAGAACGGTCCCCTGTATTTCTGTTATCAGTAGAATGTTTCACCGGAACCAATTCTAACCCCCACTTACGGCGCTGTTATCTTTTTGTACAACTTTGCGATTCACTAAGGCGATAAGACATTTATTCACCCTTGCCTGATTAAGGTCCGGTGGCTTGATGAGATCGGGCACTACGAGAGGGAGGGTCACGTCTGAGCTCTTCAAACAAGGGTGCGCATACATTTGATTGTTTGGTCTCTCGCTTTCATTATGCCATCGATAACGGTCTCCATATGCCTTCGAAGAGTCTAGTCGTTGTCATCAGCGGGGTCCCGAGCGATTGAATGATATACGTACAGGATCGCTGCCACGGAACTCCAAGGGGAGGGCAGAAATGATCCTTTCGATCTCCATCTGTTAAGCATACCAGTTAGACATAGTTCAATCCACGCGTTTGAGTGGCCCTACATCGCGTTCTTTCCGTTCCTTTGCTGACATCTTGGGTTTCATTACTTTTTTCTTCACGCCCCCTGAATCGATTTTGCTGACTCCGGATATGCCCGTGGTGTTCCCCACCGTAGTCACATCTGCTTCGGTCATTTCAGTCATAGCAGTCTTATCTGCAAGGAGTTCTGCCTCGCGGGCGGCTGCAGCTTCCTCTGCCTGCTTTTTCAGAGCTTCGGCTGCAGCAATCGCTTTCTCGCCTGAGCTAACAGTCAGCTTTGTGAGGTTATGATAGCACGAAATCTCACCAGCTCGTCGTTTTGCAAGTGCGAATGATTCTGGTGTGGGTGCCTATCGATTGCATTACTACGGATACCTTTGATAGACCAGGGTACACATACTTGTGGCCAGTCAGTTGTCAGAGCGTTCATGTTCATGATGTACAGCCAACTCGCAAACGACTCATTGAAAGTCGCCAGAGAGTCGCTGAGATGCGTGAGGCCCTCTATATTTGTTTGTAGTGCATCTGTCTCGTCGACAAATTCTGCTAGTGCAGGTTCGAGAAATCCGAGTCCGCGCGGTGCATCTGGGTAAGCACCTGAGCGCGATAGCCTGAGGAGAGAACCCTGAGAAACACGCCTGAGGGGGGTACGATGAGGGGTCTGCGAAGGAGGCATTTAGCGCACACGTGACCTTCATGACGCGCCAAAGCGCGTCTCCGATCAACACAAATCAACACTTGGTGGCTAGCTTTTACTGTGTCCAGGGCATGGCACCAAAGTCCTCATTCTCTCTCGACAACCTCCAGGATGTGGTCGCCAACATCTTCAACCAGGTTCAGAGCTCTCTCGCAAACCACAAGAAAAACTGTGTCAACCTCTACAAACTCCATGTCCAGGCTGCTGGCTACATCGAATCAAACAGCAAGGCTACCGTGAAACTGGTTGGAGAAGAGGCGTTTGCGCATGTGTTTTTGGACATGATGACAAGGGTGTTTACGGTCAAGAAAGGTGTAGCGTCGGCAGATCGCATCGTTAGGTTCATTGGTTCATATGTCAAATACATAAATGAAAAAGGTTCGCTCGACAATGTCCTGTTTGAGTGTGAATGCTGAATCTGTTTGTTATAGTTAGAATGGAAAAGGCAGAGGCTTCTGCATCTACTGGCAAATTTACAGAGCATCAACCTCTGGATGATGATGAGGAGGAGGATACCTTTGTGTCAAGATTCGTCTCCCGCCTCTTGAAGTGGGTATTACGAGGGTTCTTGGCGAAGGACAAGAACGTGCGATATCGCTCCATCTTCACGGTCTCAGAAATGATACTATGGCTGGGCCAACTAGAGTGAGTACATCTGACTATTTCTTGCGACATACAGCTGATCTTCCCTAGCGTGGACGTCTATGAGGTGCTCCGCGAAAACTTAATCGAACGATTATGTGACAAGGAATCATCTATTCGTGCTCAGTCTGTAGTTGCCCTTGCGCGGCTAAGTGGCGCGGAAGATCCGAATGATGTCGAGGAAGGAGAAAAGAACATTCTGGAGCTTCTCGCCGAAGTTCTCATCTACGATGGTGAACCGTGAGTGTCTATTCTAGTCTACTCCAGCCAATCTCCAAACCTTTGTGTAGGGAAGTGCGGCGTGCGGCTCTCGTCAATATGCCCCTCAATCGTGCCACCGTCGATGTTCTGCTCAGCTGCTCCCGCGACGTCGATCTTCTCACAAGAAAGCTTCTATATTCAGGCGTGCTGTACTCCAAGCTTGATAGTCCAAGATCATTGACACTTGTACAACGCGAGAAAGTTATCAAGGATGGCCTTGGGGACCGCGAAGGCTCCGTTCGTGCGTCAGCCAGCAAGCTGATCATGAAGTGGTTTGATTTTGTTCTTGCGGAGCTACCCAAGCGGCGGGAACGGGATGAAACTTGGCAGGGCGACGATGGAGGCCTGATGAAGGCGTTCATCTGCTTCTTGGAGTTATTTGATGTGATAGGCGGCGAACAGATAGCTCTTGATGCGTTGAACGCTATCTTCGTCCTCAAACCGGAATATCTGGAGGTGTTCACTTTCTCGGGTGCGTGTTGTCGATGTCAAACCCGAATATTCTTGCTTAATCATTGACAGAGGAATATTGGACGGAGTTGACACCAGAGTCGGCGCTACTTGCACATGCATTTGTGATGCATTCTCAAGGCACAGCACGCGTCGACGAGGTCGGCCTTCCAATGGTCACTGCATTTGCCTTCTACATCCAGACTCTATACAACAAACTCCTCGAAGCATTGCAAGCCGCCGAAACGGCAGAGATGCTTCATAATGAAGAGGATGCGGCGGAAACTCTAGAACAACTGCACAAGGTTGCTTCAGTATTGTCGTCAATACTCTCTATCGCTGCTGGACTCGACTACGGAGATGAAATCGGAAGGAGGAAGGCGTTTGCTGTTGTTAGTGCGTTGCTCTCGCGATTTTCACCACAGGTGTTTTCTAAATCTTCTCTATAGAGGACATGTTGACGCATCCTACACTCCCACTCGACCTTGTTGATCCTTGTATGGACGTAATGAAAGCCATGCTTCCCTCAGAACGCGAATTCATACGTGTCATCGTCGAGATCATCATTGACCTCCGTGACGGGGAGGAAGAGCCCATGGACATGGTACGTCATGACTTTCTTAGAACGCCGTCTTGGTCGACTCAAGAGTGATCCTCTTAGGATATACAAAACAACTCGTTCTCTGACACGTCACAGTCAATGCTCCAACGAGAACGTTCATTTAAACAGTCTCAAGACGGGCAGCAAATGAGCAAAGAGGAACGCGACACAGCAGACTTGAATGACCTTCGTTGCTTGATGATTTGCAACTCTGTTTTAGAACGCGTTAATGGAGTACGTGCCATCCCTCCAACCTTAGAGCCTCGCTGCTTACAGGACGACAGCCATTTGAGGACAATTCGACGTTGCAAGGCATCTTCGACGACCTTATCATTCCCTCAGTTCAAAGGAGGGAGCTCATACTACGAGAGAGGGCTTTGACAGGCCTAGGTCTATGTTCGCTTATCACCAAGGTATGTCCTTTCTGCCCATAATGTTACGCTCTAAATATCCTGTTCTGCTGTAGAGGATGGCCCTGGGATCTTTCCAACTCTTCTCCAATGAATGTATGCGCGCGCCAGACCCCATTCGTGTCATTGTATTACGGGTTATCTTCGACTTGATCCTGATGTACGAAAAGGAGTTCTTTGGTAAATCAGTGGAAATGGTGCGTTCCCGTTCGGAGCCCTCCTTTGAACCCAACTGAAATGTAGTTTAAACCTATTCCTCAGGACTCGAAGCTCGTAGCCTTCCTCCTGAGCATTATGGAAACAGAACTCGGAAAGGACGAACCTTCCGCAGAAATCCTCGCCATTTTGTGTATGGGATTCTCTAAAACCCTTCTATTAGGTATCGTGGATGATCCCAAGGTGAGACGTGCGCTTTCTCTGCGCGATTAGGCTGAGAACATTATCTTGGATAGATGCTCCTCTGTCTCCTTATTGCCTACGTCTCGCCAGACACGGCAGGCAATCAGGAAGCTCGACAATGCCTTTCATATTTCTTCATCCGATATAGCATGGCCCATCCAAGAAATAAAGTCAAGCTACAGTCGGTCAGTGTGATACAGTCGAAATATATCTATTTACTAAGAAATTGCTTGTTATAGATATTCATAACAGCATTTGATACAGTGGCACGAATGAATGAATCCCTAGACGAATCCCAGAAAATGATTACACCAGAGAAGTTTGGCGAGATGCTGCTTGCATGGACAGACCCACAATTTGGCCTCGAGTGAGTTTCCCTAGTACCCGATTCGTTTATTGACTCATTGTTTTTCCTCAGAGCTGTGGATATAGCATCAGTCAAGGATAACCACGCGAATGTAACAATCAACATACTTCTGGTCTTGTATGACTCGGAACGTTCAGGTAGGTGTATCTCCTGAACTTTCTTTACTTATTCACTTAGCACTGCCTTCAAAGAAAGCGACTTTAAGGTGCTCTGCCATCTGCTGAATCAGCCCATGTACTGGCCCGAAGACCTGGATTCCAGAACAATCCATATGATCAGCCTTTTGCTAAGTAATCATGATACTGTGAGCGATGTTCCATTTTTCCTCTTCTTTACAGCTCCCGAGCGATGAATCTTAACAGCAATGCCCGTTCGGCGTGGCAACAACGACCAAGGCGTTTGAACGTTTCAAAACGAAGTTCACCAAGACCTATGCGAAACGTTTGACAAAGATCGACCCACATAAATTCGTCCACGATGACGAGATTTTAAGACTGTACGAGGCAATCAACGTCAATGCTCCTGATAGCGATGGAGAATCGGGTTCTTGGTCGCCTTCGCGGAAAGAAATCACCGAGTAAGGATATATCGTTGTGTCGTGACATGCTTGGGACACTGACACCCAAGATAGTGATGAGAAAGAACAGGAGATATTCCCAGGACCATCGGGAAGTGATGATAAAAATGCAGACTTCAGTAACGAAGGCGAAGATGATGAAGATGAAGAAAAAGCACCGCGGATAAGCATGTCTGGGTACGTATACTATCATTTGGATCAAGCCATGGGTTGACACTATCAATGATATTGGACAGCCTCACTGATGGAAGCCACTATACGGGCAAAAATACCGCTGTAACAACAATGACAATGACAGCAACAAGCATGACTTCGACGCCGGCTAAGATAACAGGCACGAAGTCCGTATAATCACCTCCTTGCCCATAAAACAACATGAAACTGACTTCTCCCCGATCACTTCGTATTGCCAGACGAGTGCGCTCTCCAGACTCGGGGGTTCTTACGCCAGCCGAACGGAAACGGAATCGCGCAAGAAGGTTATTGTGAGATGTTTGTCTTTTGGTATTTTCTAGGCGGAACTCACGGCCTCCCTTTTTAGGGTACCAACAAATCCGGGATCGGAGTCCGATGATGGGAACGTAACGCCAACACCAGTGAAAAGAAAGCCACCGGCTCAAGCCGCAAAATCGATACGGCAAAAACAAGCCAGAGTCAAGCAAGAGGAGCCCGAAAAGGGAGCTAAGAACCCTGCTACCAGAAACAGCAGCCGAACAAACAAGGTGTCGGCGTCGGCGTCTAGTGCAGCCGCTTCTGCACCTACCAAACGCCCGGCACGGACAACTGCTACCAAGCTGATTAAAACTACCACAAGAGGAAAACGGAAGATCCCAACACCCCCACCGCCTTCGGATAATAGCGGTGAAGACGATGAGGAAGGTGTGGACGAGGAATCAGAACTAGAGGGCAGTGTGCGGGTATCTCCAGAGCCTGTGGGGCTTTCCTCCGATGATTTAGCAACTTACTCAGATGAATCTTGACCTATTTTCAAAACATATGCCTGAGTACAAACCTCCTACCGCTCATTCTCCCTGTATCTTCTTGACTTTGTCTCACTATCATCTCTGAATCTCTTGCTTGGGCTTGGTCGTCCTAATTTAATTTTAACGCTGTATCTTTATTCTTGTATCATACGTCGCCCTGAACATACGATGATATCCCTCCTAACACTTTTATTTCCGCGATAAAATCGCTATTAGAAGCTGTTGAACAACAGGTGAGTGTGTAGAGGTCATATCTGCTGTAAGACGATGAGGAACCCCAAAGACGGCCAATTTTGGACGTGACGATTCCACTAAGGGTTGGCGGGATCGGGTAAACGCTATTTTTGGGACTGGTTATTATTAGACTAAGTTTCCAGGGCTGCGGTGAGATCGATCAAGCACTCTTGATCGATGTCATATGTAACATATGCACACCACTACAGGTGCGCCTTAGACGCAGGAAAGCAAGTACCTTCATGTGCCAGGAACGCAACTTGCCGCTCGTCATATGCGGAATGAAAGCCGCGTGCCTTCCCAGAGTCACGGCTGTGTGAAGCTCAATCAGGGGCTAAGGCCCGAGAGAGGGGATAGCAAGTTTTACATTGAGGTTGGGAATTCTGGGAACTTTTGCACTTCTCTCACAGGCTAGTAGACTTTTGACAGCGTTACGACAGACTCCGAGTGTATCTTTGGGGGCTGTTTCTCGATGTACATGTCACACAGCCGGTCTCACGACCTACAATGATGACCACCAACACTAAAACCAATAAAGAAGTCTATCAACATCAGCTTTAGTCTTGGCAGGTGACAGGAATTAATATCAGTATCATTCGTGGACCGTGGCGGCGAGCGTCACGCTGTACCTGATATGTTGTCACAGTGTATGAGTGACTATGAGTAGTAATTGCGGTCCATGGCGGTATCTTGGAACTCACCACGGTTCCACATGGGGAGCAACAATACCCCAGGAACAGCGCCTGGGACCCATGCTATGATGGGAGACCAGGTCCAAGATCGTTATGAGCTAGTCCATGTGGTTTGCTACTACCCCAATGTATTGACTTTGGGGTATCCAGGCGAGAGGCCCTGAGCTGCGCCGCTGTTTCGATGCATAATATCAAACGATGAGCGCCGCCCACACACATGATATCATGCCTTCCTGGGATTTTATTCTAAATGTGGTTGATCTCTGAATATGGTACTAATAGCGATTTCGGGTTGATCCGACAACACACCACCTACGTAAAGAGTTCGTAAAGAGTTTATGCGATACGCTTTGCATCCTCGTTTCAGGGCTGGTATTCACAACGGGTTCTCGGTTAGGAGGTCCACTGTAGAGAATGCTGCATCCGAGTTACATTGTCACGCTATAACACATTCCCAAGCTTCCTGCCCGGCGCTTGACTACACGATCACAAAGGGTTTGATATATTCAAGACTGGTGGTCATCATCGCGTTTGAGGAAGATGATGCAACGGCAAACCCCGAAGTTCAAGTACTTGAAGGAGTTTCTACACCTGCGGAGAGTGATCGCTACGCACGGTAAATAAAGCCGAGTACAAAGAACGTATTCCGTTGACGATCACAATCAGCGAAATTCGAATGGTGATCAGGTCATCCTATAATCATAAACAAGGCAAGATCGCGCCATCCAACTAAAGATCAACTTCAAACAGACTAGTGCCACTACCCCGATTAAGTCAAGTCGAAAACCACCGAGGAACATCACTGGGGGCTCATATCCCATTCGGGTACATTCAGGCAGTGTAGAGAGAACTTGGGTTGGAGTCACAGCTACCTTCCTTGCTACTAACGCCCAAGTGCCCAAGTGTCATCGGCCACGGTAATCGGTTGTTGACAAATCCCGATTCAAATACACCTATGTCGTTTCATCAAGTTAGCCGTACCGGCTTTCTCTCAACCCGAGATGCTCAGATATACAGCTAATTATACCCCGCTCATAAGAAGTTGTTGGTGTCTGAGACCGCTTCGTACAGGAACACATCTCGCAAAGGCTTTTGGACACGGTCTTGGCCCGGCCAAACGATCCGAACTCCATTATGATCTCATGATAAAATGCGCATTGGTTAGGAGGGATCATGTCGTACGATGTATCATAACTCAATACAGTTCGCAAACGCGGGATGCTGTATCACAGTGCCTAGGGTACAGCTAGGGTACAGGGTCGCGAAATTCCTTACAGTGCTATCTAACCGCCGAGTGGCAATGCTGAAGTCATGGTCATTAAGCTTTCCCCACTGTTCTTGCAATGCTGAAACTGAGCAGCCTCGTGCGGTCATTGTTCAACCGAGGCGCTCCGACACGGCGCACTGCCTAGTGCTTAGTATACGCCAGAAATCTGCTCTTCGGTGTCCTCGGTACTTTAATTGACTTGCTCGGTGGCGAGGGTCAGTAGTTTCGATGCTCGGAGATTCTGAATACTTCAGTTATAGGTCTAAATAGACCGGACAAGAATATGTTCTATTCCGGTGCACCAAAATCACTGAACACGCACACACGGCATCCTTACGCGTCCGGCATAACAGCGATAGACGTCGAAGGTGGAGGCCCGGGGTGGAGGGTGGGGTCTCCTGATTATTTGATAGAAGAACATACCTGGAGGGTTAGTTTCTCTGAGTCAGTTATGATTTCATACTTCTTTGTTTGACCGTAGGCTTTGTTCCGGTTTTCTGCATCGGGACGGATGATGATTATTTATATATCCTAGGTTCTTGTGCTACATTGGGAGGTTTGTGGTTGGGCTCGGCTGTTTGCAATGGCAATTGAAATGGAAGAGTTTGGGTGCTTCCTAGTGCGGGCGAATTTTGAAACCCGGGAGAAGGGGCAAATACTTTTTTGTTGACCAGTTAGGTTGTATTCCGGGTTGTTAAGCTTTTCTATCATTCTTCCTGTCCATTGTCAATAATGGCACCAACAGCCTCGACAATGGAAGAGATACCAACGAATGTGATGCGGTTGATCAGCAAATACAATGACCACTTATCCTCCCGGATCCCGGGGTGCACGGACCAGAAAAATACCTAGACCCTTTGTCATTACACAAGGCTAAGCTTCACCTAGAGCTTCTTAGTGTGATGCAAGAGCCTGAGACACATCATTCACTTGATCTGAAACTTCGTACTATTGTACGACAACATTGAGGATGAGTATAGGATTATCATCTCCGAAGGTGTACATCCATCTCAATTCGAGCCTTGTTTATGTTGCTCTAATATAACCAGCATTTACAAGACGATCCATGACAGTGCCACGCGGGGGATATGTAACAGTATGTATGTAATAATGTAGTAAATCTTCTTCCGTCAGGGTCGCTCTCCAAGTAAGCGCCGTAACTTTGCATCAAGGAAAGATGACGAAGCACTCGCTGCGCGTTAAGCAGTTTCACAGATCAGATTTCGCCGATATTCATCCGCAACAAGAGACCAATATCAGAATATCATTTGTTACTGTACCAACACCGCAGCACAAGTGGAGCAGAGCACAACCCCTGACGAACACTAATTAACACCCGAGGTCACGTAGTACTCCCACACGCATACGTGTCTCATAGACTATTCTACAACATTCCACAACCTTTCAACAACTTTCCGAACAAGACAAGCCTCAAAGCCAGAGAAAGACCAAATTAACACACGTACAATACGTACGTTGCCCGCTATTCCAAGAACCCTTCCAAACACCACCAAGCTTCCACAACAATCCAGCACTTTCCAGAGCAGTGCCCCCCAAACGATTAATAATACTACCACGGTACATAAATCCTCCCCGGGCCCCTACAAGCTGCAACAATCCCAGGAACAGAACAAACGCGTGTCCTTTAGCTTACTATAGGTCACCTTCCCCGCAAGTCACTCATTCCGGCGTTAACGGGCCTACGGACCAAACTCTCGGCGTGACGCCTCATCACATCCGACGCTGCCAGGACCCAGCCGCACTCGGCTCGACAACACCTCATCTGGGAAAGTCTCTGTCATCCAATCCGTAACTCATTCCCACGGCCAGGGGCCCAAATGACTCAGTTCTCAAATGGGGGACCACTTTTGGGTGTGAGTATGTGCATGTGTACTTATGTCTACATCAGAATCGAATCGATCCGGGTTTTTGGCTTCTTCTCGATCGCCAAGATATGGACGGATGTGTGTGTGGGTGCACTTTGCTTAAATTTTAGCGCTGCTTCCCTCCGTCTGTGTGGTCAATTATTATGATATGATATATGATATAGTACTTGATGAATGATGTCATTTTCTGTCTTTCATGTTAAAGCTGCGGACAGTATGGGGGGTCATATTGGGAAAGGGATACGACTACAACGTGTATGTACAAAGTGGTACGACATACTAATAATGAGCAAAGAGTGCGTATGTAGTCATGTGAACGTTTACGAAACAAACGACGGATTTCATAACCAAACGGATGTCGAGGCGGGAATAACGGATGTTACAAAAGGAAAGGGATACAGGGCAATAGGAGTACTAGTGAACGGGGGATTTTCGGAAGCGGAAAGGGGTTGGGGGAGGGGCAAGGGCAAAGGGCAGTCACAAATCAAAAAAAAAGAAACGAAAATGGAATGTGGGGAAATAGACGTCGATCAATCTGAGGGGCTTAATGAAAAGCGACTAATACTGAACGAAGCGAGCCAGTTGGCAGCGTCTCAACAGCATTGGGTAGACAGTAAATAGGAAAGATAAAGCAAGAAATTCAAAGCTCAAAACAGATTGGGAGAAGAAAGTCAATGGCCTCTATGGACTGTAACGAAAACAGCAAGAGTCATTCACAATCTCCAGCGCGGGGTCCATGAACCAGGATGGTAGCAAGAGCACAGGAAACAGAACAGAATATAGATTTGTTATGGGTTTGGAGGTGTGGGAAGGCGCTGGCGGACATCCCGTATAATTGGGAAGGTCAGGCCGCGCGCATAGATAACATAGCAACAGAAAGAGAGAAAAGAGATTGAAAACGCCTCCATCCAGCCATGCCTCTGTAAGGTCCAGGGCGAAGTGGAACCAATCTAAGAGACAGGCATATGATGAGGGGATGAGTCATAACTCCGCCCCCCGCCTTAAGAAAAGACTGGGAGGTTGACTCGTGGGACAAATGCGAGGGGGGAAAGCCGATGCATAAATATTTGGTTCGCCCGATGAGCTGATAATGTCGAACGATGAGGACGAGACGGGAAATCGTGAGAGATTTTGGGGTATCGTAAAAATCCGGTGTCCTTCGTCGATTAGAAGCCAGTTTTGGTAACGTGTAACGGTGTGTGAGAGCCATGGGGGTATGGGCTAGTCGGGTGCCATAGAATTACTCCGCCGCGAGGAGGGGCAGGATCGAGTACGAGGGCGTCGTGGCCTATATTCTTCGTACTCAGACATCGACCTTGGTCGCTTAAGGGTGGGAATCGCGAGATCGGGGATGTCAAGGATGGGGGTCGACTCGGCCTGTGCCCTCAACCAGTCGAGGATATGGGCGGTCGTGTCGTATCTCGGGGGGACCCGTTGGACATAAGCCTCACTGAGACTGTAGATGGGATTGCCGTGCTGGTCGGTCTCAGCAGCGGGGATCGAATCGAAACTGCCGTCGTCGGACCCCTCAGTGAAAGAGTCAAGATCTTTGAGGAGGGGCGCTCTGGTAGCGATGTGGTCGAAGCGACTGTACTGGTCGTTCCAGTCGTCAAGGTTTTCGCTGTAGAGTAGTGGGTGATTTAGCGAGGGAGGCGGATCCTTAGAGAACATACCCGAGAGGCTGCGCATTGACCATGTCTGCGCTATCTGCGAGGGGGACAGAGGCCCCGCTCGGAGTGGGTAGCGAGGCTGTCTTAGATGTGGGCGTATCTTGGCTGCGGGGAAGTAAGATTAGAGGTGAGGGTATGAGAACGGCGGTGAGGACGTACCATGAGCCAAAACCCTTCAGCTTCAACTCCTGCAGCGGCTCCAGCTTCTGCCTATCGGTGGTGGGCGTGGTGGGCGAGGACGTCGGGATTGACATTGTATCGAGTCGGAAGCGTTGGCGAGCGTCGTGCGTGGTGAGTGGGCCAGTTCCGGGAGCGTATTAAAACGGTTCGTAGAGAGTAGAAGGGAGAGAAAAGGCCAGAGGCAGGAAGAGAGATGAGGGTATATAAGAGATGAGAGTAAGTGTAAGAGAGAGAGTGAGGCTTTCAAACGCCGCCTGATCTATCTTGTCACACTTCCCGGCCCAGCACTGCCCGCTTTTTCCCACATCTCCGTCAACTCTGCTTGATCACCGGGAACTGCAAGGGTACGTGGAACTGCGAAGGTACGTGGAACTGCGGCCCAGCAAACGACCGTAGTACCCCAGAGCAGAAGGGCGGGGAAGAAAGGGCAGCAATCATATGTTGACCCATACTATATAGGCTGCCGCTGCCCTCCCTGACTCACTTCCGCCCTCTTTGCATTCTTATTCAAGCAGAGTCAGCGCAATATGTCTGACACTTCGGCGGGGTGGAAGCTCGAGGGAAATTTGAATTTCCTTGACCGTAGTACTATAGTGTTGTTACTACATACATGGTGTTTGTTATTCGTCCCAGCGGTCATGTCCGCCATCGATCCAGAGGACTGGTCAGGCCATGGACTTCAGCACGATCTTCCCGACTATCCGTATCAAGTACATAGACAAATCAACATGTCCCCTTAGCCGTAGATATCACCGCTGTTGACAGAGATCCGCACATTATCCAATTATTCGGCCTTCTCAAACATTCTCAAATTAAGGCTATAGCCAAGCCCGAGCGATATCCATCTCGCGCAAACCCGCTAGATTCGAAGCATCCCCTTCATTATTCGTACCCCCTCCTGATCTTGGTCAACGGAACAAATGTCAGGAGAAAACCGCTGATTATCTGCGAATCTATCCAACCCCGTTCTTCTCAGCGTGTAACTGCGGAACCCCGATGATAATACCATTGGGCTATAGGCCGAGTAGTTACGCCTGGAAGGTGGTCATGTTGATTCACGATATGCCCCTAAATACAGCAGAGCTCGTGCCCAACAGCGACGCGGGCGCAGGTCTACTACACTACCTTCCTCATTAAGAGTAGCTTCTCGCTCATCGCACACTGGCGCTGAACAGCCATAGTCTGCCTACGTCCGTATCGTTCGGAGGAGGCAGTGTTTAATTATTCCCACTCACATGACCAGTTATAATCGAGATTTGACAAGTAGACGTGTATTGTATATATTTCTAGAATAAAGAGTGTATCATATGCAAGTCATCCAGGATAACAAGAAAGCACAAAGATGGAACTTCTGCGTCGGCGTCGTCGTACAGACATTTTAAGCAACGACGGTGCCTGGACAACATCTGAGATGGTATTTAGCGTGGGACCAGATATGGCAGGGCTAAGCTCAAAGCCATAATACCCGTGGGGCCCTCGAATATAGCACATATATGTACTATTACTCCACGAGAGGAACAAGAGATGCATCCGAAATCGGCTTATGAGCGGGTCCATACCTAGGACATAGCCATCCGGAAGTTTGCTTGGTAGACAAGGCAGATCTCCAGGCATGTTGACCTGAGAATAGAGCGGGAACGACGCCCAGGCCTTGATTCCCAAGATCTTGAGTTATTCAATCCAGGAGAGAGGTTTGTCGCCAAGAGCTTTCCTTAATCGCAGGTCCTATGAGACAGTGTACGAGTGTCAACTTTAATAGCCAGACGGTCATGGATGAGCGCAATGCTCCTCTGGAGCTTGAGAGCTTCAATAACATGCAGTAATTGAATCAAAGATGTCCATGTCCACATGACCCAAATACAGTCAACAGGGGTTATGTCTGGAATTCGTGCTGGAACTCTGAGAATTTTGTATACGTTGCAGAAACAGAAAGACACGTATACCGCAGCACGTCTGAGTGGACTGTGACAGGAAACATGGAGAAAAGATTGACAAGTAGTGAAAACCTAGATGAGGTGGTTTGTTTGTGCTGTGTTTACACAACCTACGTGGCTCTGATAGAGTGCACTTAGTCCTATCCTCCGAGGTTGTCTGCGACACCCGACTAATTCTCACCAATGCTTAATTTCGAAGACGTCGAAGAGCGCGACGGTATGTCGACATCGTCTTTCACGACAAGCACGAAAAATCTGACCATACCTTAGGTGTCCGTTTCTCGTGGAATGTGTGGCCCTCGTCGCGCATCGAAGCCACCAGAACCGTTGTCCCAATTTCTGCTCTCTACACCCCCTTGAAAATCAGAGAAGATCTTCCTCCCGTTCTCTACGAACCAGTCGCTTGCAAACCGCCTTGCCGTGCCATCCTGAACCCTTACTGGTATGTCATGCCGCATCTACCCTCCGAAGCAAGAAAGGTTTGCCAACATTTACCCCTATAGCCAAATCGATATCCGCGGTAAACTCTGGATATGCCCATTCTGTTTGTCCCGCAACACCTTCCCTCCCCACTACAAAGATATCTCCAACACAAATTTGCCCGCCGAGCTGCTTCCGAAGTATACGACCATCGAGTATACGCTTGCGCGCCCTGCCCAGGTCCCACCTGTCTTTTTGTTCGTCATTGATACGTGTCTGGACGAGGAGGATCTCAAGGCGTTGAGGGATGCGATCGTCATCAGCTTGAGTTTGCTCCCACCTTACGCCTTGGTTGGTTTGATCACTTTTGGCACTATGGTGAGCGCTCTCTCTGTACCCCAAATTTCGTTTCTCATTGTTACTCTCATTGTTACTCTAATGTAGACTCAAGTTCACGAGCTCGGTTATGCCGAATGCACCAAGTCCTACGTCTTCCGCGGAGGAAAGGAATACCAGCCGAAACAAATCCAAGATATGCTCGGGCTCAGCTCTCAAAACCGTGCTGCACCTCGCCCAGGGCAGCCTCTCCCTCCCCAATCCTTCGGTGCATCCCGCTTCTTGCTTCCAGTATCCCAAGTCGAGTTCCAGCTCACTGGGATCCTCGAGAGTCTCTCGCGTGATCCATGGCCAGTTGCGACCGACAAACGTGCGTTACGTTGCACTGGTGTTGCGCTGAGTGTTGCTGTGGGTCTCCTTGAGACGACCTACCCGAATACTGGTGCGAGGATTATGTTGTTTGCTGGTGGACCTGCGACGGAGGGACCTGGGATGGTTGTGAGCAATGAGCTCAAGGAGCCGATTCGGTCACATCACGATATTGATAGGGATAGTGCGAAGCATTATAAGCGTGCCATTAAGGTGTGCCAAACTTTCATTCCGGTGCCGTGGTTTAATTCATGTGCTGACGCTTGTTTGAAAGTTTTATGAAGCGCTTGCTAAGCGCGCATCTAACAACGGACATGTTGTTGACTTGTTTGCTGGGTGTCTTGATCAAGTCGGTTTGCAGGAGATGAAGAGTTTGCCTAACTCGACCAATGGCGCTATTGTGTTGTCCGACTCTTTTGCTACTTCGATTTTCAAGCAGAGTTTCCTTCGTTTGTTCAGTAAGGATGATCAGGGCCACCTTCAGATGGGCTTCAATGCGACGTTCGACGTTCAGGTGCGTTTGTCAATGTTCGTTCGTCAGTGGATGCTAATTAATTTTATCTGTCTAGACTACGAAAGAGTTAAAAGTGTCAGGTCTGATCGGCCATTCCATCTCTGCTGGCAAGAAGTCAGCATG
>MU151234.1:0-56649 GCA_015584085.1 Macrolepiota fuliginosa MF-IS2
CCTTGGGGATGCTTTGACTTGTGGTGCTGGGGGGATGATTGTTGAGGATATCCAAACATTTATTGGATTACAAGTTTTGGACTGTTTTGCTGATGCGTCCCCTTCACCAACTTCAACCTCTACTTGTCCAACTACGGCGATACCACCCCTGGAACTCCCGTCCAGCTCTGGTATACCTGGGAAGGTCTCCACCAAACCTGGACAATCGACTGTCGTACGTCCGGCCCAATCCCCCTCCTCGTGCCGCTACTCAACTGAGTTCTTTATTGTTTGATTATACATCGTCTGATTCCAACGGTTCGTTCTCGTGTTTTGCGAGTTGGGTCGGCGACTTTGTGTAACCGGCGTTGTTGATTGAACCTGCACAGGCCAATACAATAGGCTATTCCGGCTCCTGCTCTCGGTTTACGCAACTTCACAATACAAATTATTACAAGAGGGGAACCCAGCAGCAAATCGATCTGCGACTTGATATCAGTACTTCAGTCCTGGTGTGTGAAACAATCATGGAGGAGCAACTATATCTATTTTGATTCAAATCCTGTCATTAACCCAAGCCGCGGTCAATCAGCGTGGAGAATTCCGGTCACATGTCGATAGTATCATATACAAGGATCATTGAACGAGGTCATACACGAGGCTACTAACTGATCTGTCGATGACAGACGAGAACTACAGCGAGACACAAATACAAGTACATCGTTTGAATTCGAGAAGTGATTTGCATAGGACGGAGTAGGCATACTTAGGCGCTGACCCTCTGGGGCGGGATATGTATATATTCCTTCGCCGGCGCAACGCCAGAAGCGGTAGCAGGCCGGGGCGCGGACTTCCAAGGATCTTTCCAAGTGGTGATAACCTAGATACTCGTTAGTTTCAAATTTTCCGTTGCAGAATAATCCTGCGTACTCCAAGTGCAAAGGCAATAACTCTTTCTGTCGGTTCTGGGTTATCGCCAACCTGCAATTTTCCGTGTACGAACAAGTAGTACGCGCGCATTTGCATATCGTAGCCTTTGTTCTCTTTATCCTCAAAGATCTGACCGCTGTCTGGGGTGCCCGCCGTGAACCAGTGATTAATTCTGACCGCGCCGTCGTTGACATTCTGCACCACATTTCTGCGAACGGTATCGATTATTCTGTCTGTTTGTTGGTGATCGTATGTCAGTATTTCTACTCCCACACATGTTAATTGTGATGCACCTCGCGCGGCGACACGATTATCTGCGCTATATTTTATTGTTGCGTTCAGAAAAAACAAGAACTACCTCGAATAACTCACACACCTAAGCACTGTATCATGTATCCATGCTAGTACCTCCTCATCGGTTACGGGGTGCCTCTTGAGCCGGAAAAAGCTGGAGAAGGGAATAACCATACCAATCCCCTTTTCCGGAACAACCGACGCACTGCCTTGATGCTCAAAGCCGAACTTCTTTTTGAACCCTTGCCGGGCGTATTCTTCCGCCCACTCTTCCAGTTGAAGGTAGGGAATGTCGTCCGACCCCGATTCCTGTTCTTTACGAAACTGGTTGCCGAGGATGTAGAAGAGGTCCCTTTCCTGGGCTGCCTCAGCGTCTTCCAGTTCGTATACCATCTATCCAGTCAGAGTGTGAGGACTGAGGCCGTAGATCTAGATAGTCCGTGTCGTGCATACCGTTATGATATGGATAAAAAGCTTAGAAACAGTGATATCACCACTGATTGTCTCGTGGCCATACCAACATCTAACGACGGCAACCTGGCGCGTCTTGTTGACCGAGATGGCTGAGGTTTCAAGGGTCTGATCGATGCGGTCTGTGATCCAAGACCTATCCCTGCCTTGACTAGTCTTAATGATCGTATCGTAGTTCGCGGCTATGTTCTTCCTTGACTGATCTGCGGCAGAGGTCATAAGTCGATCAAGCAGTAAGCACATCATATCAGCTCACCTCGAACAGGTTGTGCAGGGATGTTGAGACCCCTGCGAATGACCCGTCTCAGCAAAACTAATTTTAAAGAACGCACGCCGAAACTTACATGTACAATTCATCAATATAAGACTCGAGGTCAATTCCAGGCTTGGGATCAGGAATGACGTGAAGGCCTGAGTTAAGGGCAAACTGGGCACTTTTGACGCCCCTTGCACGGTAGGAATCAGGGGGATAGGAACTAGGATCGTCGGGGTCGCCAGGTGAAAATGGGAAACCAAAATTGGATTCAAAATCTGCCTTCGAGGCTCCCTCCAAACTCGCTTTCAGTTCCTCCTGTTTGGTAGGTTGTTCGCCGCTCTGGTTAACTGACATCAGGATGCTCAAATACACCAGAAAGGATTGTCGTGAACTTACCGCCATGGGGGGTGCAGTTTTATATGCATCCTGCTCGATATCGCGCTGCACTTGAACAGTCGGCGAATCGACCGTGTAGTAGACCTAGAAAGGCTCAGATAGGATATATTGCAGGCGGTAGGAAATTACCTACCCCACAGAAACAGATGAATGCTATCTCGGTGCGAGTACCATCTTCCAGGAAGTTACCCAAAATGTATAAGATAGTGGAGTTGCACTTGACGGAACGACTGCCGGGGTTCTCGGTCATATCGTATGACTGGTTGTAGGATGAGGTCACCCATTTATCGCCGGTGCCCCCAACTGCAACAACTTTGCTGATATGGTTGTAAAGATCATTGACGGTCTTCTCTGTAGGTGATCATTGTCAATTATTGCATTGAGGCAGAGAAACAACTGAAGGGATCTTACGCTTGATCGTCTGGTCTGGAATGTTGACTTGACTAGATAATATTCCATTTAGATCAGTCCGATATGTAAGTATATGTGTAGAGTAACTCGCCTGAAGACTTGGGTATTCAAGTACCATGTGACCTGACTCGAAGCCGGAGGGACGACGTCACAGAGCTCTGGGACTTTGGGAACCGGAATGACTTCTGGATTGCCGTCGCCAATTGGATGCTCGTAATACTCGTATCCGTAGGTCTTCCGGAACTGTCTTTTTGCAATTTCGGGGACAGTCTTGTTGAGGTCATCATCATCTCCTGGGCTCCCTCCAATATCCTATCTGCATCGAGTCAAAGGTCAATGGGGTTGACAAGCTAAACCCTCACCCTGAGCTGCTGGCGTGCATTCCTTTCCAGTTGCGCGCGGGGATCCGGTCTGATTTGAACAATGACCTGTGTAGTATGGTGAGAACCGCCCATAGTGAAGTGTTGTTGAGATAATTCAGAACAACTGCAGTGTAGTTGGGAGGACCGACAAGCTGAAATCGATGGAAACCTGAGGTACATTGAGACACGATCGTCACTCTTAAATAAAACCGTAAGCGTGGAGAACCGGGAGGCTCCGGGGTTTGGTTACGAAACAAGACAGCCTCAGCAGACCTGATCCCCTTGTTTAGGCCTTCTGTGCCACAGGAGATCACACAAGAAGTCGAGAATAGAACATGCCATGGCAGTTCCAATGTTGCAGGTCTGGTGTAACAATGAGTGAAGGAAGACACAGTACTAAGTTGAGCCTAGCAATCCAGATCCCTCTTCAGTCTTCCTATCAAGATAAATAACGAAATCACAACGCCATAGATTGAGTTCTGAGGTTGCTTCTGATGGTTTGTTAAATGCCTTTGTGTTTGAATCGATAAGCACACAACCGACGGAAATGAACACCAATTAACGATCGTCAAGTCATCATGTGCCAAAGTGGAAGTCAAGAAAGCGATAGTAACGTGTATTCGACAGCATAAAAGGGAGTGCTCGGGTGGTTGAGAGCGAAAGAAATAACCGCAGAGTAATTGTGAAGACGTGAGGGTAGAAATCCGGGGAAGGTGCGAAACGGTGACTGCTGTGGGGGCGGCGTGAAGACTATTGGTGGGGAAGGAAAATGAGCTTGCACTCCATCGTCACAGGAAAAATGAACTATCCCTGATAGGTCAATCCCGTCTAGTCGAATAAAGGGGGGTATATTCACAAAACTATCCCGAATACGATACGGGGCGTCACTTGTGCCATATGTTGGTCCTCACAGGCCCTGGTACCAGTTCCGAAAGGCATCATGTGTTGAGTCATACTGGCTAGCTCCGCCTGCGAGCACTCGAACCAACGTTCTGGGTGGAAGGTGTCGGGAGAAGGAAAGACGAGCGAGTCACGGTGCCTTGACCTGACCTGCGACACGACGGTTCCAGGAGGAAGTGTGTAGCCCATGAGGTCAAAGATTTCATAATGGGCACCCTCCCTGGCCGTAGAGTTGGGAACAATACACTCGAGGAGACTAGGAGCAGTAGTATAAACCCGAAGACCTGGCCAAAGCATTTAGCTCTTTGCTTCTAAATAGTCAACACATAGACCGGGCCAGACCTTCTTCGATGAATGCATTCAGATATGAAAAGATAAGAGTTAATAGAGACCGCTAGTCCGATCAATGTGATTACATACGAACCTTAGCCATCCTAGACGCAGCTTAGTAGCAGCAGGTGCGGCAGGTCATTGTGAGCATTCGGCATCTAACCGTTGGTCGGCCCTGGTGACTAGGTGGTTGCAAGAAAGAGAAAGGGACGTTGGTCACAAATGAGTAGTCACGGAGTGCCGAGACCCCAGATACAAGCCATATGAGACTAGTGAGTGACGAGAGTTTGACCGTGTCCCCTATACTTCCGTAACTGCGCCTTCGGCGAAGATAATATCATGTCTATACAAAGATCATCAGGCGAGATCGCACACGGGGTTATTAACTAATCAGTTGATGATAGACGAGGACTGCAGCGAAATACAGATACGAGTACATTATTTGAATTCGAGAAGTGGTTTACATAGGGCGTAGAGCTCAGGTACCAGCTTGGCCATGGGATGGCGCAGGTACACTTAGGCGCTGACCCTCTGGGACGGGATATGTTTATATTCCTTCACTGCTTTCACTAGTACAGCCCCAGAAGCAGCAGCGGACGCACTAGCAGACCTGGATTCCCGGGCCCAAGTATTTTTCCAATTGGTGATGACGTAGATAGTCGTCAGTTTCGAAATTCCCGTTGCAAATTAATCGTGCCCACTCCAATTGCAAGGATGAAAACTCTTTTCAGCGGAGTCATATCGAGCCGACCTGTAACTTTCCGTGTGCGAACATGCAGTATGCGCGCAGTTGCATATTGTAACCCCTGTTCTCGGTATCCCTAAAGATCTGGCCGCTGCTCGAGCTCGAGCTGCTCGCCGTGAACCAGCGATTAAGCCAGACCACGCGGTCGTTGATATTGTCCATCACATCTTTGCAAAGAGTATCACCTATCCTTTCTGTGCTTGAAATCTTGTACGAGGAGGCCCGCTCTGTTCTTAAATGAATGATAATATTATTATGTGAGGGGGGTCTACTGTGAACTCCGGAAGTAACGTTTGAGTGGAAGGTGGACTGGGCTGCGAATGCCCGGGGTGCCGGGCGGTGAGGTCGAAAAGGGGCGTGGTCGGATCACCCCGTAGTGCACGCCCTTCTATCGCCTCTGCTGGAGTTCCAAGGGGAATGAGGGATCTGACGCGAAGTAGTGAGTGGAATTGGGCGAATAGGTGATTGATTGAGAGGTAGGTCACGTGGCTTGCGGATGCATCGCATGGCTGGTAGTTGTTATTGTTGTTGGTTGTTGTTGAACTCTTTATTTCTATACCGCTACAAGCAAACTATCTGCTAAGACGCGGCGAGCGTGTACTAGTCTAAGACTACGCCCCTCGGCAGGGAAGTGGCTACGTTAAATGAATGTAGGTACTGAGTTCTTGTGTGGGGCGTTCTGGTGGAGGGGCTAGGTAGACTGTTGAGGCATGTTGTAGTCGGTGGGTTGTCTACGTTACATGGCTGGTGGTGTTGACGTCGGGGTTGTTTTTCTCTACCTATATGAGTACATAATGTTTCTGTTGCTTCTTCGGTCCGGTTCCCGCTTCTTTCTCGTTGCCTTTGTTACCGAAGATCGTTTGTCTCTAGTTTTACACTCCTCGTTCGGTAGGAACGTCGTCTGTAAAATTTCAGCAGTTAATTGATCCCCTCGTTTATATACTAAAAGTCTCTTACCGAAATAGCATAAACTGCCGTCTCATCTCTCTATGTCTTTGCTATCTCTTTCTACTTCGACTCATCGTCTCTTTCCTCTCTCGTCGATGGAATCCAGATCTTGTAGCCGAAGCTGCTGGCTCGCTTTCTTTTCATCAACAACTACGTTCGCGTTTCTTCACTAGATCTGTAAAACAAAGCCAACAACATCTCATGAATGGAGAGGACTGCAATAGGCGGGTCGCGTTTTGGGGGACGAGCTAGTGGCACAGTGTGTGTCCATTTTTCACTGAACAAATGACACTTACAACCCAACGCCACCTGTAGCACGTCGTGGTGCAGTGGGCTCCACCCAGCAACAGCGGCCGGGGAATGCAATGCTGATAAACGGTATGAGTTATCTAAGCCTGGGGAACTAGTGGCATAGAAGGTGCGAGGAAGGATATGGGTCGCCAGATACAATGATTATGTTGGAGAGTGGCGAGGAAGAGGAGGATCGATCGAGTCATGTGAAAAGCTATGATTGTGAGGGTTGTAGGGAAGGTGCGTGCAGGTTCACTCTTATCCTAGGTTAGTGCGAAGGAAAGCACGACGCACAGAAGATGCAGCATTATCGTCTAGTGGTCTCATCGTCGGTATTAGACACCAGGGTTACACGTGGAGCGAACACCTACTGAGTGAATGGCATACCATGACGGGATGGATAGATGACGATGCAATAGAGACAATGGAGAATAAGTAAGGTCTAGGCTAGTTTATGATCAAACGGCTACTGGTTGAATCTGCGGGTCCGAAAGGGTACTGAAGGACCATAGGAATGATGAATAGCCAGGTGTGATCGGGAGCGGGAGCGGCCCGGGGTTGGATAGTCTTCAATGGGCAGTGTGGATCGATGCGGGCAGCAGCCCTATAGTGTGAGGGAGGTAGGACCAGGTGGCGCATAGTAGGTGTGGTATTCATAATGTCTAAAAGGTGGCTGTAGTTAATGCAGTCTCCTAGTCGGTCGGTTCGAAAGAGGGGAAGGGCGCAAAGTAGATGAGGTTCCATGGGGAGCCAATAAGACATGCTACGCGTAGTATCATAGACCTGCCCATTGCAGGGGGATGTAGATCAATGTTAGACGCAGAGAAAGGTCGATACTTAGGAAGAGGGCGAGTACAGACGAATATCATATTTAATCTACTTGGGGTATCTAAGCTGCGAGTCAGTTGCTGGTGTTCTGGTGGAGGTGGGTGCGCCGCTCGCTTCACCAACATGTGTAAGTACGACACCCCATGCTTCTCCCTTCGTCCCACGTCTTTGTACTCCACTCGAGACATCCGACGGAAAAGGAGGGATTGCATTATCCAAAGGATGTACAGGCAGACTGTGAATCCTTGTGTGATAGAGATGAGGTGGGGGGATTGAAATAAAAGGAAACGCGATGAGCGGAAGCCCTTGTAGGGCTTTCCTGACAGTGTGAATCCAGAGGGAAAAGGAAACCGCGGCACCAACATTTTGTGGGAGGGCACACGACGCGATGAGATTTCCTTAGCACCCTGTACTGATAGGGGTGAGTTGCTGGACTAACTGTCATGTGTGATTTGAGTGACTTAACATAGTTGGCGAGGTCACTGAGACTTATTCAACAATAATCTCACGAATACACTGGGAAAAGTCTGCGAGAGTCAGCGGGACGCCCGACATTGAAGGTATGTTGTTTGTCAAGAGACGACCCGGCTATTGGGTAAGGATAAAGCCTTCGAAGTGGTGAAGCGCGGCTGGGCGCAGACAACCATCCAGGCCGAGTGCATGCCCAATAGGGGGAGACCGTCGTCAGGTGGCCAAGACTGCCAGATGGCTCATAGTGGAAGGTATGCGAGTATGCGAGTATGCGTGAGAGCAGTGTGCAGAGGGTGTGTGCTGTAAAAATGTGTGGGTTGGTGCCAGGTGATTGGCTGTGGGGCGAAGCGCTGGAGTCAGTGAGGGGTGCTACCCTTCCATAGTAACGAAGTACAGCAGCCCGAGGGGGCTACCAGCCAGGAGTTGAGGGGTGAGCCCAGCTCTGAGGGGATGTTGTTGGGCGGCCTCTTGTCCCGAATAGTTGGAGTCCCTAATTTGGGTCTTGAGCCGACCTGTCCCGGGCTGTCACGGTGGCTAGCATTAGGAGGAAACCATCGTAGCTTAGCTGAGTGAGAATTCTGAGAGAAAACAAAAGAGAGACGCCAGCCAGGAGCCACGGCTGGTCAACGTGGTGGTAAGAGGGAGACCACGGGTGACCGCCGTGAGTGTGACGCTGCGCCAAAACATAGTTCGATGGCGTCATGTGCGTACCTACTTCTTATAGACACTTGATTTTTCCCGTCCTCCACAGCAAACAGTGCTGCACAAGCCGCTTCTAATGCCGGGCTTACCCGATTTCGTTCATAGAGAATCCGAGCCACATTTCGAAATTGAACAAGATCATACATGAGGCTACTAATCGATTGGTCGATGACAAACAAGAGCCGTAGGAATACAAGTACATTATTTGAATTTGAGAAGTGATTTGCATAAGACAGTCGCCAAGCTCGGGAACCAGTTTAGCTGATGGGACGGCGCAGGCATACTTAGGCGCTGACCCTCTGAGGAGGGATGTACGTATATCCATAGGCCGGTTTGGCCGATGTAGCCGATTTGAGCGCGGGTTTATACGCGGATTTAGCTAGGGCAGCACGGGCACGAGCCGCAGGCGAGTTAGCAGGGGTCGCCCCCCAAGGGCTTACATAACTGGTTATAACCTATATAACCGTCAGTTTCGAAATCACCGCTGCAAAATAATCGCGCCCACTCCAAGTGCAAAAACGATAACTCTTTCTGTCGGTTCCGGGTTCGGGCCGACCTGCAACTTTCCGTGCACGAACAAGTAGTATGCGCGCATTTGGATGTCGCGGCCTCGGTCTTCGGTGTCGGCGAAGATCTGGCCGCTGTTTGGAGTACCCCCCGTGTACCAGTAGTTAACTCCAACGACATCGTCATTGACGGTTTTCACCACAGTGTTGCGAAGGTTCTCAATTATCTTGTCTAGGTTTGTCGATGATCCAATATCAGTATTTCTTCCCCCATATGCATTGGTATCAACGGACCTCGTGCATAGATAGGATGGTCTTTGCTATATTTGATCGCCGCATTCAGAAAAACAAACGCCACCTGGAATAAATATAGCTCACGCACCTAAGCACAGAATCCCATATCCATTCCTGTACTTCTTGTTCAGTCGCAGGGAACTTGGAAAGCCGGAAAAAGCTAGAGAAGCCAATAACAGGACCATTCGACTTTTTGTCTGGAACAATCGTCGACTCCCCATTGTACTCGAAGCCGAACTTCTCCTTAAACCCAGTCTTAGAATAGTCCTCTGCCCATTTTTCCAGTTGAAGGTAGGGAATGTCGTCGGTTACACCCTCTTTGTCTTTGCGAAGCTGGTTACCGAGAATGTTGAAGAGGTCCCTGGTCTGGGCTTCGAAAGGATCCTCCAGTTCGTAAATCATCTTTCCAGCCAGAAGGTGAGGATTGAAGTCATTGAACCGGATAGCCCGCCGTACATACCGTCATGATATAGATGTAAAGCATAGAAATAGTGGTATTCCCGTCAATCGCCTTGTGGCCATACCAACACTTAATAATACCAGTCTGGCGGACTTTGTTGGTCCTGACGTCTGAGATATCGAAGTTCGTGTCGAGGCGGTCTCGGACCCAAGACCTATCCTGGCCTTCGCTCGTTTTGATAATCGTATCGTATTGTGAAGCCGTGTTCGCCCTTGCTAGGTCTACAGCCAAGGTCATAAGTCGACTCCCAAGTGGCAGTAAACACATGAGTAGCTCACCTTTAATAGCTTCTATAGTGATGTTGAGACCACTGCGAATAGCTAGCTTCAGTAAAAGTAACCCCAAAAAACACACTCAGAAACTTACTTGTACAATCGATCAATATAGGACGTGAGGTCACTTCCAGCCACAGGATTTGGAATGGCGTGGAGCATCGTGTTATTGGTAAGCATGGCACTAGCGGCACCCTTTGCGCGGTAGGAATCAGGAGGGTAAGGGGGACCTGGAGTATACTGGTAGTTGAACTCGTTTTGAAAATCAGCAGCCACTGCTGCATCCAAACTGGTTTTCAGTTGCTCCTGGTTTATAGGTTGTCCGCCTTCCTGTTTTATTGACATCAGGATCCTCAAATACACCAGAGAGGATGATCGTGGACTCACTGGCATGGCGGGTGCAGTCTTGTATGCATCCTGCTCGATCTCGCGCTGTGCCTGAACAGTCGGCGAATCGGCCGTGTAGTAGACCTAGAAGGTCTCAGAGGGCATATTGTGAGCGGAAGAAAGTGACTTACCCCGCAGAAACAAATGAGAGCTATCTCTGCGCGAGTACCGTCTTCCAGGAGGCTGCCGTAGACGTACACCAGAGTGGAGTTGCACTTGACGGAACGTACCCCGGGATTCTCAGTCATATCGTATGACCTGTTGTAGGATGTGTACTCCCATTGGTTGTCGGTGCCGTTGCCTGTAACAATCTGTTGCGTATTGTTGAAAAGATCATTGACGGCCTTGTCTGTAGATCAATGTCAATGATTAGATTGAGGCTGGAAGACGGCTTGGGGACCGTACCCCTGATCCATTCCGGAATGTCGATTTGACTAAATCATATTCGGCTTAGATCGATTCACAAATACATGTGGAGCGGCTTGCCTAAAGACTTGGGTTTCCAGGTACCATGTGACCTGATCTGCAGCCGGAGGGACGACGTTACAGAGCTCTGGCTTCCTATAACCAATAAGCTCGGGATTATCACCCTTGTTAGGTGGGCTCTCATCATAATTATATTTGTAGGTGTCCTTAAAGATTGCGGCCGTAATTTGGGGGACTGTTATTTTGACGTCGTCTTCTTCACCTGGGGTCCCCCCGAGTTCCTGTCGGCGTTTAGTCCAATGCCAAAGGGGATGATAAGCTCAGCCCTCACTATAAGTTTCTGGCGCGCGTTTGCGTCCAGTTTCGCGCGAAGATCATCTGTGATTTCTTCCAAGGTTTTCGCAGTATCGCCTCCGCCACCCATGATGAAGTGTTATTGTCGAGGTAGTTTGGAACAGTTGTAGCGTGTCTGAGAGGACTGACGGACGGACTGGGATCAATGGAAATTTGAGGTATATAAAGATATCATCGTCACCCCAAATAAAATTTGCAGGTGTGGGGAACAGGTAAGCACCGACATTTTGGTGAGGGGCAAGGAGGCTTCAATGCTCAATAGCAGTCAAGCCGTTCTTTCGGCCCTTCTGAGATACCTGTCAAGATAACTCGCGAAGAAGCCACCAGCTGCTATTATGGAAGTCGAGAATCGAACGATGCTGCATTGTCAGTGCCATGGACTTCTAATTGTTTTTACATCGATGTCACGAGTTGCTAAACAATCAATTGACACCGTTCTTCATCGCTTCTGATGCCCCTCAAGCGCCCCGATATCTTAATCGATGGCAACTATGGCTCAAGAGTTTGACACAACATACGATGCACCCTGACGGGAAATAACTACTTGTTCATATAGTACTTCCTGTGCTTTCACCAGCAAACATGCTTGAAGTGGCATAAAAGAATTCCTCGCCACGTCCAGAAAGAAGCCAGCGGGTTTATGACCGATTCATCCCCTTTCGTAAGTTCTACTTTTATAAGCACCAGTTTTTGGGTTCTTTTTTTACCCTTGCAGGCGTATAATATACTGTTATAATTTGTTCCTTTGGCTTAGCTTCAATTAGAAGAATCGAAGTTCCCCCAATCAAGGTTCCACTATGCCCTTGCACCAAGTTCCAGGGACTCCATGATAGCATAATAAAAGCCACCCCACTCATAGGTGCCGTTTGTTAGTACCTATCGGGACATACTTCCCACTAGGGTGCGAAAGGGGGTGCTCTAAATCGGTTCCCAGAAGCCTAGAAGTTCTCCATTGAAATTGACCTTGTAAACCGATAGTGGTCGATGAATGCTTTGATAGACGTTGTGCCGGAGAAACAAGCGTGTTTTCGTATGTCACTGCGGGAGCGGAAATGTTATAAAATACAACAGCCCAGGCGGATTTGGTTGGTCTCGCTTCAACTTCGAGCCTGTGACGTCCCGAAGCGGAGCGAAGGGTAAGAGGGAATAGAATAACAACAATGCTTTACTGCCAAAGGAAAGGCCGACGATCTATAGGCTACAGGTTGAAAATGGTAACGGATCGTACTTAGAATTGTTCTAGAAGATCAATTATGAAAATACCAATAATAGTACTGATCCTCCGACCCGTCGATTCTGTCTGAATCGCGAAACATTCTTCATCGGCATCTCACCACGCTGCAGGTGGCATTCACTTCCAAGTGTCATTTGCTCCATGGGCGTGTGCACGAGGGGGATATAAAGTCACCATCTCACATATAAAATCTCCCTGATACAGACGGAATTGGTAGGTCATTCTCATAGAACGATTCCGTGCATCAGCTGTGACCGATAGTTAGAACCTGATACGGGTGGGGTCGGAGGGACTGCAGTTGTGAAGGCTGGAAGGGAAGCAAATATGTAGATTCACCCTTTTTCTGAGCTGACAAGAAGGGATGCACGAAAATGCAGTGCACGTTGTTATCTGGTGGTCTTGTCACCAAATTTATGTCATCTCTCTGGTTATGACAGTTTAAATTTCCATGGTTTCGGTGATTACAACAGTATACAGCTGCAGTCATAACCCAAATTTCAACCGTCGCGGCCGACAAAATGAAGTAGGGACCCGTCGGCTGGTGGGTGAACAGCTACATTGGTGTCAGCCGACCGTGGACGGGGTGAGTATATATAGACAGCCTAACTAGTGATTTGGTCTTCCACGCACTATTTAAGTCCAATTACATTCTTCTTTGGTGCCGATCTTGTCATGCTGAGACAGCCCCGACAACGTATCTTATCTAGTTAAATTAAGGCACCGTATTTGGTACCTTCCTCTCGGCGGTATTTCATGATAGCTAACGGGTTGTCTGCGGGGTCTGTAACCATCAAACTAGAAGCACCCTTGGAGTCTGACATTGACCTTCCTCGCTAAGAATCTGTCTCACGAGATCCAGCACGCTTCCAGATCAATCCTGTTGGGCTTCAGTAACATAGCTCAATCTGGGTAGATCGACGCCACATTCCATCTTTTCTTTCGAGAAATGGATTTGCTTCGCGAAGCTCGAGAATTAGGTAATTTGAACGCCGTCGAAATAATCATGGGCCAGGGCTCACTGTGGGTCAACTACGAAGGAAGAGGGAGTAGCGAGTAACCGCCCTTGAAGGCGATTCTGTCCCCCCTTTGTCCCTCACAATCCTCTCAATTTGGTCATGGGTAACTCAGGATCGACGTTGGAAATGTGCAAGAGGGATATTGATGAGGGTACCTTGGAAAAGATAAAAAACAGTACTGGCGACATCGAACAATCTGGGTCCCCAGGAGAAGCAGTAGCTGTCAGTAAATTTCTTTCCCTTGCAGAAGCTTCGTTTGATTGGTATCGCTCTGTAGGATGAGATCGCTGAACAGCTTGAATACACTGCAGAAAAGCAGTTCAGTGAACATTGCCACTACAAATATACCGACCCACCACCCGGGGCAATCAGTGGCAAGTCCAAGGTTGTACACAGTCTTTGCAGTATCAGCACCCCGGTTGGCGACCAGACTACCGAATACTTGAAGAAGGATATTTTCAGGCATGAGCTATCGTTCATTCGTTCACGATAATCTCTTGATGAGTCTCTGTTAGTCGGGCAGGCGTACCATCTTGGTTTGAGAGTGAGTTCGACTGTAGGTAGTGATCAAATCGGCACCTGAGCAACGGCATCTTAGACCGATTAACCGGGGAATTGACTTATACTCTCACGAAGCTCGTGTTGGACAGTGAAGACCCTGAACCTGAGGTGACGCCTATCAGGTTAGACGAGGACGGCGGAGACGATGGCAATTGGCGCGTCGATGTGGTGATTGTGTCCGTGAGTGGCGCCTTCGTGAACGACGGACTTCGAGCTGGTGTCTCTTTGATCCACTATATAGGCGTATGTTTTTTTCTGATATGATCAATTAGTCAAGCTTACGATCCTATTGCTATAGGTTTTTTACCAAACCGCGGTTGATGCCAGACTGAAACAAATCCGCGATACCATTCGGGGTGATGCCTACAAGGCTGCGCCGTGCGGGGTGGGTGAAACGACCCCAACAACAGATGCGCAACTCTTTACCAGGCTGGAGCGAGACTCACTCAACTCGTTTCAAAAAATATGTGGGTTTCCGTATAACTCAAATCCCCCAGGATCATGGCGCGCCGAAGGCGTCTCATCGGCATATCTCAAATCCAGCGAGCGGCTAACTTATTTTTCCGTCGCGCCGATGGGTTGGGACTACTTAAACGCTTCGATTCAACAAACAGTCTTCACGTAAGTTGTATTCGTTTTTGACTTCATTCTTACCATAATGATTAACTGTCTGTTTTGCTTTTAGTGATTTACAAGTTCCAATTGCATCTGTTGAGCGTACGTTTCGATCAGTTTCATGTCAGGTTTACTCACAGTGTGCTTCTAGAGGCAGCCATTCGTGACTTGGCGCTTGACGTTTGGCAGCCCCTTTCACACGGATTCGAATACGATTCCTGGCAAGTGGAGCACGTCGACCATACTTATTACCCAACCGACCCCACTCTCAACCCAATCTACCAAAAGGGCGTCCTAATGTGGTGGGACAAGACTAAGCTTGTCGACGGCCCAGCCTTGATCGGCGTGTTGTACGTCTTTTTTCAAGTGGTACGTGGTATCAATCGCCCATTGGCCGTCATAACGATTGACATGCGTTTCACTAGATGTTGTATGAAGTCGTGCCCGTGGAACAACGAGCGATGAGGCAACTTTTCCAGCTCCTATGTGACAAGATTCGCAAGGAACTTCACGTGAGATTCCGTCCAATTTCTCATCATGCCCTCCACTTAGGTTCCGTCTAGAAGCCGCCCGTGAAACCAGATGATCTCTTGACTCTGAAGGACATTCTTCAGGAATATGCCAGGATGAAATTCCAATCTACCTTCGGCTTCGCGTACTCCGGAGACAAATCATCCCCTCCCGCTCGGCAACCCGGAGGAGCCGTCAGGGGGATCTGTCAAGTCCTTCAGACGGCAGATTACCCAGCCTCCGTACAAAAGGTGGAAAACTGGCTCAATAGTGAGGTTTTACAGTTCGTCGTTCATCTAGCTTTCCCTTCATAATTCGAGCATTGATTGATGTGAGATAGGAGGGATAGCCTTACGTTCCCTAAATTTGCTAATAGTATGTGGTGTTTCGGAACCCGAAAGACATTTCTCACTTTATTCAGACAAAATTTGGGAGAAGATTCGTGACGACATAGTCGCATTCACAAAGACGAGGTCTGATGACTGGTCCACGTCTAGCAACACTGCCATCTACCAACACCCCGACGGAAAAATGAACATCAAACAGTATTCGCTGTATGTGTATGCGGTTGGAGAAGTGACTCTTGAAGGTGTAAAGGTTGTTCGGACATTTGTATGCTATTTGGGGGTGAGTCATTTTTGAGTATATTTGCCACCTAGAGGACGTAACTAAGTCTGTAACAGGTTTACTGTGGTACACTTGAAACAAGTTAACTGCGTAGTGTTTTTGTACACATGTCATGGCATTGTTGGAATTCTGAAACACATGTCAGTCAAGTTTTGGGGCATGATTCTGCTTTGAAGGCCAGTCAAAGACGCTCAGCCCTGGTCAAAGACATTTTTACGTAATTATGAGTCCCGATGAATGCCTCTTTACCGTGCGACTAAAGCCCTCGTGGCTAAATGTTAAACGCCAGGACTGATATGTATAAATTGAAGCCTGCAACCCCGCCATGTTTTATGTGTGCAGGTTCAATACTTTCGGAACCTCCATCGATCAACAGGTAGTTTCATTCGTCCAAAATCGGTTTATGGGGCTACATAGTAGTGAGGACTACAGCCATACTATTTCAGCTTCGCTCCTGTGTTCCAGAACGCTTTAACAGGCCTAGACTTTTGGCACAGAGTGGGTTCGAAGGGAAGGGGGCCAACGAGAGAACTTGCGTCGTGGGATATGGCGCTTTCTCCAGTATCGTGGTTTTACCCAAACTTCGCCCATGAGGATCTAGGTATGCTAGTTGGCAGTGTTAGTACCTACTGCCACCCATTTAGAGTCTTCCCCAGGGCTGCCCCGCATGCTCCCTCAATACCCCAAAGGCTAGTCAACTCACACGTACATGAGTTTCGACGCCTGCTCGGTCTCCCCTTCAACTATTCTCTCCTCTGATGCTTGGGCTCCGGTTTTGAAGGCCCAAGGACCGAAACTTGGCGAACGCCTTATTTCGCTACCAGTCTCTTCTTCTGATCTTCAGCTGTAAGAGGATGGAAAAGAAGAGTCTCAGACCGGTACGTACTTCATCCTCGACATGCTCTCAAAGACATATCATGGCCGGTATGATCGCCAACCACACCCTCATTCAGGAACTGGCGGGTGGAGATACGAGATTAACGCCAGAGTGTTCGTGTAGAGGGTTTAACGCGTCGAGTCATGGCTGTTTCCTGCTCGAAGGTTGTCGCTTCTTGTATTCTAAAGCTCGTGGCCTCCGAGAACTGGACCACGGCAGCGATTCCAGCTTAGACTATGCGCGTTTAAGATAAACATTAACACGAACAAGGAGCTAGAAAGGACGCGCGCCGCACCCCGAGGAGTAGTGCTGACAACCTGCAGAGCAGTAGTAGCCCCCAACAACTCCGCGAGGGCCACCGTGCCTCAGAGGGGTGGCAGTGGATTAGTCAGCAATGAAGAGAATGGGGCGTTTGAAGCCAATACTGATGGAGAGGGCGGGGGTGCTGGTGAGCGGAGGAGCCCAGATCAAATTACCCTGATGCTACTGGCGGGAATTCAATCTACTTATCGTCGCTTCTACTGTTTGGTAATTCCCACGATGAACGGAACAAGGAGCACTGCGACATAGATGAGTTTAACAAAACTAGGCACCCATAAGCTACAATAGGGAACCCGGGGTGCATTGATAATGCGACTTAGGGGAGCAATTAACATATATCCAGAGGCATTCCGAATGAATCATTTAACAGGTTCTTACATGAGATTGCTAACGATGATCGATTCGGGAACTACAGCAAGATACAAATACATTGGAATTTCAGAAAAATGGGTTATCAAGCTCGGGAGCCAGCTTGGCTGGTGGAAAGCGCACTTAGGCACTGACCCTCTTGAGCGGGATACGGTCAGGTCCCCTGGGCTGCTTCGCAGACCTGGTAGCGCTCGCATAACCAGCCGTGGCAACAGCACCAGCAGGCGCAGCAGCAGGACTATGCTGCCAAGGATCTACGTAGCTGGTGATAACCTAGATAATTGTCAGCTTCGACATCATCGCACAGGAATCTCGACGCACCCCAATAGCAAAGACGAGGATCCTTTCCGTTGGTTTATCGCTTCCGCCGAGTTGTAACTTCCCGTGTGCATACAAGTAGTACGCACGCACTTGAATGTCGCGACCCTTGTTTTCGTCATCGGGGAAGATGCGGCCGCTGTTCGGAGTGCCGCCTGTGTACCACAAGTTGACTCCAACTTGATCGTCATTGGCATATTTGATCACATCTTGGGTGATGCTCTTGATTATCTCGTCTGTTGATAGGCGGCCGAATATCAGTATTCATGCTACGTGCGGTGACGGTAGCAACAGACCTCGTTTATAGACACGACTGTTTTCGCTGTATATTTTACCTTTGCATTCAGAAAAAGGCACTGAGAATTGAAACATTTCACGCACTCAAGGACCTCGCGCACTACCCAGTTCTGTACCTCGGCCTCAGTTGCGGGGAACTTCTCGAGTCGGAAAAGGCTAGAGAAAGGGACAACGGGCCCGGGTATCTTCTTATCCGGAACCTGCGACTCGCTGCCTCTGTACTCGAACTCAAACCTCTCCTTGAACATTTCCTTAGAATAATCTGTGACCCATTGTTGCAATTGGAGGAAGGGGATATCCTGCGACCCTGGCTCTTTTTCTTTGCGAAGCTGGTTACCGAGAATACCGAAGAGCTCTCTAGTTTGTAGTTCGAAGGGGTCCTCCAGTTCGTAGATCATCTATCCAGTCAAGGAGTGAGAACTGACGCAGTTAAACCAACAGCTCATTATTCTACGCACCGTCATGATATGGATGTAAATTACGGAAACAGTGGTACCTCCGCCGACCGTCTCATGGCCATACCAGCACTTAAGAACACCGGTCTGGCGGACTCGGTTGACCCCTACACTTGGGATATCGAAATTCTTGTCGAGGCGGTCTGAGACCCAAGACCTATCAGCGCCTTGGCTGGTCTTGATGATCGTACTGTATTGTGCGGCCGTATTAAACTTTGCTTGATCTTTGGCAGAGGTCATAAACCGATCAAAACATCGAAGCCATGATTGCCCACCTTCAACAGATTTCATAGTAGTCGGGATATTAAGACCGCTGCGAAAAACCAATCTTAGTAAAGGTGAATTCAAGGAACGTACGCCGAAACTTACGTGTACAATCGCTGAATATAGTATGTGAGGTCATCTCCAGGCTTGGGGTCGGGAATGACGTGGAGAATCGAGTTAAGGGTAAGGACGGCGCTTTCGACGCCCTTTGCGCGGTAGGAATCGGGGGGGTAAGGAGGGTTTCGGTCAAACGCGTAGCCAAAATGAGATTTGAATTCTTCTTTCCCCACTGCATCCAAACTCGCTTTGAGTTCCTCTTGAGTTGAAGGTTGGCGTGGAGGATTCATGTTCTTGTTTAATCTCAGGATTTTGAAATACAACAGGAAGGATGACTCGTGAGCTCACCGGCAGAGGGGGTGCGGCTTTGTACGCAGCAGCATCGATATCCCGCCGTGCTTGAACTGTCGGCGAGTCGGTCGTGTAATAGACCTAAGAAGGCTCAAAGATGGCATGCTACTGGTGGTAGAAAGTTACCTACCCCGCAGTAACAGATGAACGCTATATCGGCGCGAACACCATCTCCCAGGAGGTCGCCGTAGATATAAATGAGGGTCGAATTACACTTGACGGAGCGTCCGTTCACATTCTCAGTCATATCGTATGATTTGTTATATTCCGAGTGCACCCATTGATTGCCGGTGGGGTCGCTTGAAACGATCTCGCGCGTATGGTTGTAAAGATCGTTGACGGCCTTCTCTATAGATCAATGTCAACGACTGTATTGAGGCACAGAGGCGGCTGATAGATCGTACCTCTGATCCACGCCGGAATGTCGATTGAACTAAATCATATTCGGCTTAGATTGGTCCACCAATAAATGTGGAGTGGCTTGCCTCAAGACTTGGGTATCCAGGTACCATGTGACCTGATCCGCAGCCGGAGGGACGACATCACAGAGTTCTGGGGCTTTGTAATTAATGACCTGAGGATTACCACTGTCGGTTGGAGTGTCGGTATATTCGTATCCGTAGATGTTCTTGAAGCGTCTGGCCGCAATTTGGGGGACAGTCTTTTTGAGGTCATCGTCATCGCCAGGGTTCCCCCCGAGATCCTGTTGGCATTGAGTCTAATGACAATGTAGTTAACACGCTGAACCCGAACCCTAAGTCTCTGGCGCGCATTTGCTTCCAGTTGCCTGAGAATCATCGCGTTAATTAGATTAATGATTGACCAAGAGCTGTTGCCGCTGCCCATGATGAAGTATTGTCGAGATAGCTTGAAACAGTTGTAGTATAGTCGGGAGGACTGAAGGATCGAAATAGATGGAAACTGAGGTATATAAAGGCATCACCATCACCCCAAAATAAGTATTGCACCAGGAAGTACCAGAACTTGGCGAAAAAAAAATCGGAATGCCTGAGGTCCAAACCCCTGTTCTCGGACCTTCTGGCTGCCACAAGGCTGGGGGCAGGGTGTGCTGTTGTAGCCCCAGTATCGTAAACCTGGTGGAACAAAGAGCGGAGAATGACATTGTACTTAATCGAGAGGGGCGATTCAAACCCTTCTTCCAGTCTTCTTCTCAAAGCGAACAACGAAGACGCCACCAGCCGTCACTCTATGAATTGAGCATATAACGTGATAAAGAAGGCCCAGTACCACGGACCCGGTGCAAAACGAGTGGAGGAAGACACAACGAATTGGTGTCCATCCAACACCACCATTCAAAATAGACCATTCAGCTTCTGATGGCCTATTAAACTCCTTGATATCTTTATCGATGGGGCGTGTGGCGGCACGGGGCGCAATCGAATTCGACAGGATTTTTGACAAGCAGAATGGATCCCTCATATAACACTTCTAGACTTCCTACTTGCGTGATATGGAGTCTGGATAAGAAAGCATGCAGAGGGTATTATAAATAAATAAATGATCCCGCATCAATCGGCATTTTATGGATCGAGGAAGACCTTGTTGTCATTGTGTTTGAAAACGCATTTTGTGGAAGCTACGTGCATCCGGCGGGCCTGATTATTTTTTCTAGAATGTAAACATGTTATCCTAAGAAGCTTTCGTGTTTTTTTATTCCGCTGAATTCATTCGTTGTGAGCAATCTACTGCAAAATTTAGCTGACCAGGCCTTGCGTGACAACATCAAAACCCAGATCGGGCCAGATCCCTTGTTGCGCTAGCTACAAAATCTTGCCTGCCCATTCCATGATATTATAAATACCTAGGAACCAAATTTTATTACAGAAAACTGGGATCTACCAAAGAGTCTGTATGTTTTTGGCACAGAAGCGTGACTGCGGCTGTGGTGGTGTTCAAACTCGTGACACTTGTGTGACAAAGTTTTTCGAACACCCAATCTGTGTCAGAAATCCTTGTTCGCGTTGGTTGAGAGCCACATAAAATCTTCAAAATTATATTTAGGTACACTGGACAGTAGCCAAGTACTCTACAAAATTTGAGGTGCATAGATTGAACGAGTGAGGAAGTAGATGTTCGCGACTAAAGAGTTTTCAAACACTGGGTGAATGATAGTACCTGACCCACTTGCTCTATGATTTCTTCTTTTGCAAATGTCCGTTAGTCGGGCCCTTTTCTCCTATTGTTTTGTACTCAAGCGTGTTGTTACGAGTCGTGCTGTGACTTGGCTTCAACCCGACGCGACTCTCATCAATTAGTGACGCTTCGTCGTTTGATTCGAACAGAACCACTGGCGTTGTTATTCCCTAATCACTGGGCCGGTAGATAAATAATCCATGTGTTATTTTGAATCCTTTTTGAACGTTCATAAAAATCTCTCCATATATGGTAAAGGGTTCATAATAATATTTCGATGAAACAGCAGTATCATTTGTTCATCAGCCCGTGTAATGCTTGCTGAGATTTATCTCTAAATGAAACTGAGAACTGGTGAGTTCATACTACGGATATGCTCAGATAGGAGCTTGGGATCTCCCTGTGGAGTTCACTTCGGAAACAGCCAGTATGAAAGACAGTAAAACTAGAGCCCCATTCGAAGCTGCCCTAATCTTATTTTGTGCTTTATGTCAGAAGCGTAAGTGTATTGTTGTTGGGGTTCGTGGTTCGGTGGCAGTACTGCTGAAATAGTAACACAAGAAGCCAAGTTGACAATACTATCCCGTTCATGGACGTACAGGCTGCGGTTGAGAAGCCCAATGACACGATATTAGTCACAATCGGTGTTGTTCTAGAGGAATGGTCGTGAAAGGATGCATGGTAGCACAAATAAACCCTCGAACCATTGGCAGTACCATTTCTGTCCGAATAATGGAAGCTATGCACTCAGGGTGGTGGCATCACGGTACCTTCGCATCCGAGTTTATCTCGGTTGAGCAAGTGACACCTGCAACCAAACGTCACCTGTGTACCTAAGGTCTAAGAGGTTTCATGATTCGGACAGGATTGATGAGCCAGGGCCTCTTTCACGACTACCCTTCTAGAACGACCCTAGTTGGACCGATAAGTACCATCTCATACCGTACCATTCAGCTTCTCGACCTGCAGTGTGGTGCCATTCACTTGGCTCTGGTTCTTTGGATCACGAGTGACTTGTCGATCGCAGTCCATGTTTGTCCTCCTATTCATACATGGAGAATAACTCCAGATCTTAAAGGGACATTTTTACAATCTCGTAGGGCGGTCATTTCTTTCCCCTTCAACGCTATGCAGTCTAAAGACCAACCAAAAAAGAACCCTCCCCCTCCCCCTCCTCCTCCTCCTCCAACCTATGAACAAGTCTTCGCTCAACTTGTAAAAAATCTCTGCATAGAGGCTAACAAAACCCTTGAAAGAGTGAGATTATTGTGTCATCTGGTAGAGTTAACCAACAGACTTGCAACCTACAGCCCATACAGCTTCCGACCCAGCCGACGCTCGCCCACTTAGAGACTATCTTTCGGCGAATTACTTGGGTCAAATTCAGAGATCAATACAATTACAATTTCACGTCTCAGGCGCCGGGTGCACAACAAACCCAAGGGATACGTCTCAAAGTCTTCGACCATTTTTACGACCTCGAGGATAAGAACAAGCCGAAGGTCCAGGCCGACCCAGGATCCACATCCATCCCGGATGATCGTCAATGTAATGCATGACCGTGTGCGTGGGAAGCAATGTGATTTCTCACCGGATTTTCTAGCGCTGCCGACAATCCTCGCCGACTTCAAGCAACGTTTAGCAGATCTGCCGGGTTGGGTGCAGGGTTCGTAGTGGCTACTTCCACCAGTGAAATGGCTAATATATCATGCACAGAAACGGCGCAGAACGCGGGCGTTGGGTACCTCGAGATAGTGTTCAATGGCCCAACCGTGCCTAACACCTGGACCACAAACCCTCTGGGCCCAACTTATGATCATGATATAAAGGAAAAGTATGAGGACTCCGTCCGCCTTGACTCTATCTTTGTCAAGGTTTATGGGTCCTTGGAGGTTAGGGGGGTTAAGGCAGAGGTGACGGCCGTCTATTGCATGGGGGTGGGAATCGTGTTTTGAGTCCATCCTCGGAGGAGTCTGATGTGATAATCCCAGATCTACTATCAAGTTGAATCCGCTGCCCGGGTTGCTCAGAAAACACTCTGGAACTTATTTTACGAACAAGCCACAAAGTTACTCAAACCGGTACGGCGTCCTTCGCACTCGGTCATTTATTGACTTACCAGTATCAAAAGCCCCCACCCAAACTCGACCATCCCACCGAAGAGGAGTTAGAGGCTGTACTCGTCCAGTATCGCGATATAGTCTTCCCAAGGGATCACGAGTTCCCTGTTGACGGGACCCCACCTAAAGCTGTTGAGGTCCTTGGAAGACCTGGACATCTGTTCGTCCTCAAAGATGATGACTTCTCAGCCTTGGGTCAACAAATCGAGCAGTGTATTTTCGGGTGAGTCCGGCATTCAATGGAAGTGGGTACCAACTCAATTCTCCACCCATCAGCAACCTTCACCTCCCTCCATGGTCCATCGGTAAGTCCTTTTTCTCCTACGGGAGGCCGCTCCAGTTACTCATGAATCGGCCTAGTCGAGGTCAAGTCGCAGTTGAAGACACAGATTCAGAGCTTGCTCGAAGGGCCACCCCAAGACCCAGGGAATAGAGGATGGTTATCGACCAAGTACGATCAAACACCAGGGACCCCGCCTCCGGAGGCCCCTGTCCTGAATATCAAGGGAGACTTCATCCACGGCATATCCATATCCTCGACTCGAACCGATGTCAAGTTCCGGGGTCTCTATTTTTACGCAGTTTTCTATACTACGCCGTCGACGGGGGACACCTTGACTAAGGAGCTGATTTCTGTCGTCTATAAGAATGCGATGGTCCTTGCAGATGTAAGGGCGGATAGTATCACCTTTACAGCCGCTAATCTTTCTGTCTATTCTAGAACCCCGACCCCGAGCCTCCGAGTCCGACACGTGACGACCTCAATGACTTGTTGGTCAACGCCCTCGACCACCAATTCAAAAAGGCCTACAGCTTCGATTACAAAGGAAAGGACACTGCACCCCCTGACAAAATCGGAGATGATTTATTCTTCGGAAAAGTCGGTGCTGAGGTCTCAGGGAACGATGACGCTGCTATCGCGACAGTCGTCGGAACTATAATCAGGTGGGCATCGTTTTTGCTCATTATGCGAATTGCTTACTAACGTGCTGTCGTACAGTACTCTCCAGTTCCCCGCATGGGACGACTGTAAGCTCGAGGTTCCGTGCCTTCTCTTGGGATTGTTGCTAAACTTCTGTACTAGACCCGGATCTAAAGAACAGCATTCGTAATGGCCTCACTAGCGACGTCCGCAAGTGCCTTGCGGCGGACATACTCCCACCCAATTCGTGGGACATCCTGAAGCACAACAAGGAGTACTCGTACAAGGGTGAAGAGATCCTCCTTGCTATCAGGGGCATCCTGGCGTATTGTAATGGTTCTGTTTCGGTTAGTGGTCAAACGCTCAAATCCAACTTCGTTTACTTTGCCGGGGTACGATATCTTCTGATTATTATCAAAATACACAAAGGCGCTAATGCGAATGCAGGTCTCCTTCGAAGTAAACAACCCTTGGGCTTAAGGTCGCTCATTGCGCTACATCGTTTTTTTTGTACTACTGATCCATACAGACCCTTCGCGAATGCTAGTGAATGTACAGTACTTCTGGAACTCGTATAGATATTACCATTCGTCCCTGCACATGTCATTCATCGTTTCATCGGATTGGTATTGACGCCGAGTTCTATCTGTGTGAGTGACGAATCATAATACCAACACCACGGGCTGTCCAGAAATCATGTTTGTGTTTGTTATGGCCTCCACAGCAAATCACCTGACCAAGCAAGAGTGCTAGTGAACGCGGAGATCGCGGGTTGAGCTATCTACAGGGGGGAGGAGCACTAGACGCCATATAGCGGTGCCTTTTGGCGCAGACGGCGGTCACCCGTGGTCTGACTCTTACCACCACATTGTCCTGCCGTGTGGGCAAGCTGGCCTTCGCCAACTTTTCGTCCCGCCCACCACACCCCCCTTTCATCTGTACCATACCTGCGCACGTCCGCGGCGCCGGAAAGGGAAAGCTCAGGAACCGCCACGGCCGGTGAACCCATCCGCTCCCGCGGCTCCCCAGCCCCCTTCCCGTCCGAATCCACGCTGCCAGTAGGGAAGCTCCTCTGGGGCTTTCGCCCATCCTTATTTTCTTTGCTTCCCATTATCCCTCCGCCTCATCACGCATGTACTTCTCCCCACTAGATATATTCGTCGCCCCGTAATGTCAGTTGAGCGAAGTACAAAGATATCTTATTTTATTCAGTTGATCATACAATGGGATGCCTGACCAGGTTGACCAAGTCGGCCTGGCTGTTCGGCGACACTTGTCTAATGATTCCTATATCCTTGCTAACATGAATCCCATATAACACTGCGCAATCGGGCTCGACGCATCGACGCGCGACATGAATTGACCCGACTTGAAAAGAGTTCGAAGCGCAGAGGAGCAGGGCGCCCACCAGGCTGAGGGGTCTAGCTCAATGAGTGTAGGAGGTCTGAATAGTGCGGGTGGTGTACGCCGGAAGTACATGGATGAATATCACACAGTACTTACTCCTCACGAAAATACAAAAATCATGTTCAACCGGCGCATCCCTCGTGTTCAGCATACCATGCACACGTATAAAATCAACCATTAATTGGAATGTAGGTAGGAATAGGTGAAAAAACAATTACAGAGCTGTATATACAGGTGCCAAATCATAAAAGTTGAATGAAACCTGGGCCAAACTCGCATCGCATCCTTCAGGCCGCACCCAAACCAACATCGTTCTCGTCGTTATGGCTATATTCTTCCTCGTCGTCGTCAGAGCCTCCACCCGTTGCCTCTGGTGGAGGGCTAAGATCATCATCACACTCGCTCCAGGGACCGCAAAACTCCCGAACAACTATAGCCGTACATCATGGTTATGGTAATCCAGGTTAAGTTATATTGTAATAGAGACCTTTCGCAACCCAGTATAGATGGACTTTAGACAGAATCCTGTCTGGAGTGATGCTCCAATTGTCCGGCTCCAAGTATGTGGGGCAGGCTCCAACATGTCGTGTCTGGCCTACTGGTTTGCGATCACATGGCGAATGCATTTAAGAGGCTCTTCGTGGTGTTCCGACATGTCAAGAGGGCCAGCGCAAGTGGCAAGACCTATGAAGATGACCTTAAGTATACCCTCACTGCTTTTGCAATCCCCAACTCCTCCTGACCCTGGGCAATAATACTTCGTATGACGCATGATTTCTTCATTATTGACAAAATATCTGACATGAGCAGCATGAATGTTTGACGATAATACATTGCAGGGGAGTATCATGAGAGTAATTGAGCGACGCGAAGGGAACTCTGAATCGTTGTTGTGTTGCTGACAAAGCAGATTAATACGAAAATGATTTCGCCCGCAGTGGTGTAGTGGAGAGTGGGACTGGAGCCCAGTGGGGCCTTTAGGCCACCGTCCTATCTAAAGCGGCACTTGTCTGTCTAAAGTTCGTATATACTGGTTGCGAAAGGTCTCTATTAACACTCAACGCTAGTCAATATCAGACTTCGCTATTTGGTTAGCCTCGCTGATCTCGCCACCATCAATGTTCCTGTGCCTTAAAACTCGAAACTCACAGGCCACTCGGGATGGGATTTGGACCTTCGCATGGATTACCTACTCTCACCAACTCTACTCATGTGAATACTCCAGAGCCACCATACATTCCGCAGATCCGGAATCTACGGTGCTTCCCAAATGTGGCACGATAGGTGTGGGTAAAATACGGGCGGGGGGCTGAATGTATGTGAGTCTTCAAGTGGTTCCTTGACAGTTCCATGCAATAAATATAAGGTATTAGACTCGTAACCGTGTGTACAGATTTATGGCTACAAAAGTGTTTCGGATACTCCGAGAAAAAGACAATAATTGCCCCTATAGATCTCCAGCTTCTTTTGACGGACAATGACCGACTTTCAGTCGATCACGTTTCTCCTCCTCGTCGCAATGAGCTGGGCCCTTGTGCTCCTCATCACCCTGGCGCTCACTATCCTCACTGTTATGCCGAAGAAGTCCGCACTCCATAGAATCTTCTTCTCCAATACGGAGTCTAACAATACTTTTGTTATCTTTCTCAGTACTGAGGCTCGATTCTTTGGTGAGCTAATAGATCATAACTTCAGTAAGTAAGAACAAGGTACTCGAGGTCCGCACATACCGCAACGTAGAGCGCAGAAGCAATGATCATGAGTGCTCCGACTACGGACAGACCAGCTGGTACCGTGTGGAAGAATATCCGTTCGAGGACCGTAGCGAATATGATCTAGTTAACTTCAGTAAGCTATTCCAAGCTTATAGCAGGATAACTCGGGCTTACCTGGCTGTAGATAGCCATGGTACCCCGGCCCGCCGTTTCACGAGCAAGGCCCATGGTCAACAGGACCTATATATAACAGGTGAGTAAATAACAATAATTAGGCCCTGGCAATCCCAATAGTACCTGCGCGATGAATCCAAAGATCCCTATCATGACCAGTATGGCAAGCCAATCGAGCCTGGTCGGCACGATAAATGGAGTTTTTGTCACGATCATCCTGAAGATTGAGATCAGAGAATTGAAAAACAAGTGGGGGGCAACGACTTGGGTTCTTACCCAATAGTAGCGATAATAACACATTGTGCAGAAAATGAAACAAGTGAATGTAAAGGATGGGCGCGTTTGCCGATGGCCCGTAAACTTGTGACTGCAGCCTCATCAATGAACGGACCATCATGAGATAGAAATGGCTTACAAGCTCCTGTCACCCCTAGAACACCGGTGAGTGCTACCCTGCAATGCCGCACGGTTGGTATGTCAACGATCGGAATAATTAATGAGGGCGGACGAACCCGACAGCAATCAACCTCTGCTCCGGTGACACTATCGGAATATCTTCTTGAATGGATATGTCAGGGACCTGGGTACCAGAGGCACCGAATATGAACGCGGGTTTAGCGATAAGTACGACACCAAAAAGACTCAGTACTAAGGCCAAAGTTAGCCGCTCAAATTAGTTCGAATCCGTGTTCACGTACAACCAGCAAATGCTTCTCTTCGGGTAACCTCCTCGCCTAGGAACAGTGCTCCAGCAGCAGCTGTGCACAGAGGTGAGAGGAAAGTAAGTACTGTTGCGTCTGATAGTGAAAGGAATTGCAGCGAGAAATATATGCCGAACAGTCCGAAGAAACTAGAAGCGTAGATGAATATCGAATATGATCATGACGTCGTAAGAGGGCACAGACCCTGAGAATCCACGGAAGACAAGCAGCAGGCGGACGCCTTTAGGACCCATGAATGGATCAGGCACTCCGGTCGAAAGCCTGAGCTCGCGCATCAGTATCGGTGGTATCCCAATAACAACAGGCTCACATATAAGTCACAGAACATATGTAGGTGATAATCTAGAAAACAATCAACGTTCATCCGAGTAACAAGTAAACTGCTGTACCATGCGCACTATGATTATCTTACAGGCCCGAAAGCGTCAACGAGAAATGATATAGTATAAGTGAGATAATGAGCCCACCTCTAGCGCCGAGACTGGCAGGTCAATGCTGTTCAACTCCTTCACTGACAAGTTCATCAGGGAGGCAAACATTTGAGAGGCCACCACGAGCAGAAGCCCAATATTACGCCGATAGACGTCCCTCACCACCTCCGATGCATGAGACAGCTTAGTCCACCGCCTGCCCCTGACGAAGTCGCGGCTCCGTACTTGCAGCCTAGGACTCTCCACAGAATCATCTTGTTGTGGCTGCGCTAGGTCAGCGTAGTCGGGACTCAGAGCCGTGTAGGAATAGTTGGAGGGCATGAGCGTCGTAAGGGGGAAGACAAGGGTTAAGAACCTCGTGTTCACTTATTGTGATGACAATCCGTCTCACTCCTGGCAAAATCGCCTCTTTTCGTCCTCGCAACAAGCTGCAAGCGTCTTCCGTTCACATGTTTGTCACATAGCCTTGATCGAAGCTCGGGTCCTGTGCTATAAGTGACCCAGAAACATCAAACGGCCTGATGTGATTTATTTCTGAAGGCGAGAGGGCGCTCCATTCAGTTGGTCTGACTTGTGTTGAAGTATGTAGCTCCCCACAAAATGAGTCTTAAAAGATCAGTGATTTGCGGATCTCATAGTGCATTAAGGAACTTACTCGTCCAAGAGTAGGTATATGAGGCTTTGAAGCTCGGAGGTCTATTTTTATCTTTCGTTGTCCAGGCCGAGGTGACAATGAAAGACATGGTCGGACCGGTATCAATCTTATGCCGACAACCTGACCTCGAGGAGTAGAGTAAATATTCCAATCAATCGAGAAGGTCCTTCTGAATCAGCAGCCGGAGGCACTTACGTACGTCTGGACCGCAGTACCCTTGGTGGTTCGATTTAGGATACAACGGGTGGCGGGCCGTGCACGCATCCGTCTCTCGAACTTACATAGTCTCGCTGATCTCACCGTCATCAATGAATCAAGGGCCCTGGGCCTTGAACTTTGAAGCTTAAAGCTTGTGGACGGAGGTCGCGCCGGAATTCCACAATTTGAACATTCGTTTCGTCGTGACTGGAAGCATTGTTTAAACTTTACACCAGCGCTACTTGCTTACACAAACTTCCCGGAGTAGCAAGACCTTCTATTGGATCCGGGATCCACATGCGTGTCATCCAAGAGCCTACCCTGGTGCTTCCTGTACCGCGCTTTTGTCTGAAGTATGACCCGACACGCAACTACACTGTGAGTAATGCGCTGGAACCTGACACGATAAGAGCGTTACGAAATTGAAGCACACGAGGCTGACTTGGCACTAACCTAAGCATTAAAGCACCGCAGCCATCCTGAAGGGCGGCATCAGGTGGAGTGCAACTTATGAGTAGACCACAGTCGAATAGTTGAGGAACATCCTTACTGGGGCCGCCAAAATAGTCGTCAATACGCTACACAGAGAGACCACTGGACCGAAACTTCGAGATTAGAGAAAACTTGAACTGAAGGTAACGAGAAGTACCCACATAAGAGGAAAAGGTATGGAACCAGGCCTGAAAGGAGATAATCGGCCTTAGAAATGTCAAGACCGGTAAATAAACCTACCATCTAGCTGGGTGGCCCGCACAAATGCACCCCCGTAAGGACCTTCACCTAAGGGTGATATGAGCGCGCGAGCAAAAGCGAACTGGGTTCGACGGACGATGGGTGTGGATGTATTGAACTGCCATTAGAACCGCAAGAACTACAAATAACGACATGAGCAAACAGGATCCACCCAGTGTGGCAACTCTCTACTAACCGAGTGCATATCCCAGGGTGAATACCAGGGAAGCGATTTGCAAAGAGCTAATGTCAGCAATGACAGTGCAGCCTAACGGTGGATGGGGTGGTGCGACTACGTCGGAAGAAATGAAACAGTGTTCCCAAGGGCTCGAGTTTGGGTGGAGGGTGGTGCTCACCCTTGAAGGAACTCACCACTGCGAGGGTAAGTCCCGTTGCCGCACCTATTGAAGTGACACTGAAGGCGAAAAGTCCAATGCCTATCCACTTTCCCCGCTGCCAAACAACCCACACACGATATACGAGCATCACTGAGTAAAAGGTGAGAGTCAAGCTTCAGTCACCAGAAAGCCCTTACCTTCGGCAAAAATGATACCAACATATAGGAAGACTACTGAAATTGATGCATGTAGATAAATAATACAAGGATATGCGTACTCGTATGTGTGATATAAAGATTCATGCACATCCTTGTCGTTGCATTGCTAATCACATATGCTAGTAAGCAGATTTGATATGTCTTTATTCATTTGATCAGAAAAACCTCGGAACTTACCAGGGATAGCAAGGCCCGAGTCAATGAGGGGGCTATACCTCGTCAAGAAATAGAGCACTTTTATGGGTGTCCATTGAGAAGACCAGATGAGAGAAATCTCGGGAATTATTGTTAGGAAATATTCATATAGCTGAATTTCACAATCATCATTCATATCCTTCGGACGAAATAACGATATGGTGATACTTACCCAGTACGCCACACTCGCAACTTCAGGATATCATTGTCAGCTCCGAGTATTTTCGTAAACAAGTAGACCAACTGCTGAAATACTGATATGGCGGTCAGCGGGGGGTCAACCGCACTAATACAGGTTGTGCCAACTCACCTGATCAACTTGCTGCCGATAAGTGAGGACTACAATCCTACCAGATTCCTGGAGAGTGGCAGCAGCGTTCAGCACCATCCTAGTGAATTGTGAAGAGACGATATCCTGGACGCTCAGATTAAAGCAACCGGGTTGGGGAGACACAGTAACCGGGTGCGACTTGGTTATCAGACATCACAGAGCCAGAAGGTATTCGCAAACAGGTGAGGAGAGCCTTCGATAGATCACAAGGTCCCATGCGTTGGTAGGCTGTTTGAATACCGACACCTACGCGGTATTCAACACATGTGTAGAGATAGCCTTAAGAAGGATTAACGACCGGTCATTCAGGTCATTTGATGAGTTACACCCAGATAATCAAGGGGTTTGGTGGCACTGGTGGCTTATCGTTCGTCTTGGAAACAGTAGTAGAAGCCGTATAAACCTTGACGCCATGCGTATTTTTGGCCAAAATATGGGTAGGGCACCCATGAAGCTTGCATGTGAATTCAAGAGGCCAAGCTGACATGAGGTAGGGTCTTGATTCCCCCTTCATATCTAATCTCGAAAATCATATGTCACGGCCTGTACCACCACAACATATAATCACCATACCATCATTAGGAGGTGATTGTGGGACTTGTATTGATGTTGTAACCAGCCACAAAAGCTTTTGATATGTCGGAATCAAGGGCCCTCGGCGAGATTCCAGGCGGGGCCTGGGCGCGAGGAAGCAGCCCAACGTGGAATTTAAATGCAACTGCGTACACAAGTCTTGTATGGGCGTGAAGGTCCGACACATATGACTTGAGGAAGTATGGATTTAATAGGACGAGTTGTGACGCGAGAATTGAAGAAACGATCCAAGGAGGTAAGAGACCAACGTTATTCCCCCACAATTCTACTCACATCACACTTGATGTCACACTAAATCATACCGCCCCATGGGCCTAACCCAGTGGCTAACTCTATCACATCATGACGGGGTTGGAGGCTCCCTTGCGCGGCACCGGTAACCGATGTTGCAAGATCCTCCCGGCACATGCTGGTACATGGGAATCTGTGGATCCAACGAAGGCCGAACTGTGAGCGTGCAGAACGGAAGCGACCAGATCCACCGGCCACGTGCACAAAGCTATTCTTATTCCTGGTTTTCTGTCATCATTGGGCGTCTATCAGTAATCCACTTCGTCAAAAGGCCCACGATGTCCACAATACAATTACCTACAAAGGTCCACTAGTTGGGTCGTCGAACCCAAATCATAATAATGCTTGGGTGAGCTCCTCTAGCCCCACCTGAGGCGCCGCAACATTGAACTTGTTGGCGCTCTTCGTCATACCGGACTACCACTCAGCCTCATCGAGTCCCCCTGGCTAAACCATTCAGCCTCCAGCCATGCCGATGTACACATGCTCCCATCCCATCTTGCACAGGCGGACCAGTGCTCGCTTCACATTTGGCTCATGTACATCAATGGCTACTCATTGCCTACTTGCCGCGACGTGCTAAGATGGGAAACTTACCAAATTGAACCGACCTGAACCGAGTTAGTAAACAAGCCCGGAATCTGTATGTACACAAGAGCCTTTCCAAACATCAGTCATTCGATTGACTATTGGCTGTGGCCCAGGTGATGGATGACAAACCATGGGTGAAGCTGCAATGTGGCACCATGCTACATAGGAATCGGGATTGGATTTGGAACAGCCTTTAGAACGTGCCATACCGATCCCCGAAACGACAGTTTTCTATTGGCCAGGGAACTTCCGCACCGTCGGGTCGCACGCAGATCTTCGACAACACCGGAAGGTCTACCAGATAGACGATGATCGGTAATATTGATGGGCGTCTATCTCGACATGGTTAATGGGCAACCCTGTAACACCGCCGCACACCGCTAGTGGACGCCAACGTCTGAGAGACTTTTGGCGACAATCATGCATTGCAACCTGGGAGTTAACGCCCCATATGCCGAGCGCACGCAATCAGAAACCTCGATTTCTGCTGTGCCCGCTTACTCCCGTTCGAACTCTACCAAATGGGCCACTCCATCCCCACGTAGGACCTTCCACTCCCACAGGTCAAGCACCCTACCGCACTGATACCCCAAAAATAACCACAACTTACCTCCCCCCATCAAAAGAATCAGATAGGACCACCTCTAAAAATATCCCCAACACAGGGACATTACAGTGTCCGACGCCTGGACCGCAAGCTATATTTCTACCTGCTGTGCCTTTATCTGGTTATGCCCATACCTTAACACACGATCTCTGTGCTAAAACACCGCATCTATGGTCCTCTCACCCTCTTCTCCCGTTAACCCATCAACCTCCCAACCAGTCCATCTACCACGCCAAGCTAAAGCCTACCCTCAAACCTATTCTTACATCCCCGACCAATCAAGCATCCTCAGCCCCGTTTCACCCAAACCAAACACTTCGAATCGAAGCCTCCAAACACCCGTCCGTGGCGGAATACGCCCTGTCGTCGTTCTGATATGAACCATTCCAAGTTCTTCCCACACCTCATTCCCTTTTCTGCACTCCCCCCCCCACCTCCCTCCCCTTAACATAGCATAGCAGGCGCAAAGAACACTAAGAGAGCGCGCCTTAACCCGGAGTCAGGGGGCGACTAACCCACCTCTCGTACATAGTCTATTCAGGAATCCTTGGCTTGGCACCTGGGTATATCTCGACCCTCATCATTCGGACGAGGCGAGGCGCCTGATACCCCCGTGTCATCCATCCCCTCGTGGGCGGGGTCAGTCTAAATATTCTAAAGACTGGAGACGTGTGTCTGCCCGTCCTGTCCGTCTGTCCCCCCCTCATCCCTCCGCCCCAAAAATGATCTCTCTCTCCTCATTGGCCTGTCATAATAGTTATAATTAATGATAAATGAGCGTGTGCCGCGCACGTTAAAAATAACACTCACGTCCTGATCCCATCTCGAGGACAGCCCATCATCGCATATATCCCCTCAGAGTATGATACGCTCACATTTATACACACACACACACCACACACACACACGCACACGCACGAATGATTTTTCTAATTCTGATGTTGAATGGGCATTCGACCTAATTCTATTTTCTCTCTCGTCAGAACATGAGAATAAATGACATACCTCTCGACGGGCGCGCACTGTACTACTATAGCACACGCACATACACGTTACAAGATTATGTGCTGCAGCGCTGAGATCGAATTCAGAAATACATACGTCTCGGTCAAACATCTGCGGGGGGTATAGAGCCAACCCCTGGTTGCCACGAAGGATCAGACATTCTAAGAGCATAACCGCGGACATGTGTATGTGTAATTTATTTTAGTGAGTGTTTAATTTGAGTACTTTGCCATAAGTGGTACACGAGAGCAGGTCTATATACACGGAAACCCAACCGAACTCGACTCGAAGGGGTCCCCGTCAAAAGAGGGAAAAGGGAAAAAGAGAGAGGGATAGCCAAACAGGTATTAACGAACAAAAGAAAAGAAGGCGAAGAAACTATTGTTACGGCTAGAGTATGATACTTTCAAATTTATGAGATTGACTGCGACCTCCAAACTGGTGGGAGATCTCGGGAGTAAAAAAAGAAAAAAGGGGGAGGGGGAGAAACGGTGTGATGAAATAAATGGAGAGGAGAGGCAAAAGGATCGACGAAGATCGCAGACAAAAATCTATAACGCAGAAATAAGGTTTATCAGAGTCCCGAGCACCGAAGGGGGAGGGGGGGCCGAGTAAGTCCTCCAGAACAGCGATTCCTGACCCGCCTTTCGGTCATACTTTTGGTCAACTCCGTTCACAAATCAACGCGTGCAAACCCCAGCTTCATCCGTATCGTTGTATGCAGGGCCGCCAACAAACAATATCCGAGTTCTTGCTGCGTGCAAGATCGATGACGCGATAACGATGGCAAATATCCGGCTCGACAGACGCGTAGACTTCTTTCCATCCCCCTCCCCTCCTACTAACACCACCACCTCCGTGTTTCCAGGCGGCGCATGTACAACAACGATCACGCAGCAAAAGAACATGCAAAAAAGAAGGAAATCCCCGCACGAACACACCGCTTCTCGAAGTACATATAACGACGATGAATAGAAGAAAAGAAAAAGCAAGCGACAACAATCAAAACCAAAAAATTACAAGATATAGTGGTGAGCTGGGGGGGTAAAAAAAACCAACACAATAGATCGTACACGCGAAGAAAAGAAAAAAGTACAATAAACCAAAAAGAAAAAATTATAGGACGACACAAAGCAAAACCAGACAAAGAGAGAAGTTCAAGCAGAATATAAAAGAACACAATTAAACGATAAGATACTTTTCGACCACGCGTTACACGGTCGCACTCTCCTTCGCCTCTTGTGACTGTTGCTGCTGCTGCTGTACCTGTGCAGCATACTCTCTAAACTGATGATGGAACGCCGCGATTTGCGCTTGGGTAGCCTGAGGATAACCACCACCTGGCATCCCCATCAGCGAACTTACGTTGCTGTGGTTCAGCCCAAGTCCAAGGTTCATCCCGGACATCCCAAGGTACGTACCGCTGGAAGCATTATTAAAATACCCCTGTTGTTGCTGATACGCAGTTGTATTTGTCACCGATGTAACTGGCGCTGCCGTTGCTTGACCAGCCGGCGTTGGAGAATTTCTCGAAGAAGTAGAACGGGCGGGACTCGCATTCGACCGAGGAACTGTCGACGTCGACGTCGTCGAAGGCGTATAGCAGGCATACGCATACGGATTCTGTTGTTGAGGAGAAGGAGAATACTGCGAATAATACCAATCAGCATAGGCTTTGGTAATAGTTCCAAGGGAACCCACCTGGCCAGCATATACCGCGGCCGACTGCTGTTGCTGCTGCCCTTGCACCTGTTGAGAGGCCGGTGGCGAAACGACTACGGGAGTCACGTGGATCTGTGTGGTATTCGGTTGCACGGCTGACGATTGCTGCGGTTGTTGATCACAGACGGCGACTGGCACCATCATCGAACTTCCGATACCCGCGTTGATCCCGGTCCTCTGCTCTTGCACCTGAACTTGTTGCGCCTGCGCCTGGGGTTGATGTACCATCGGACGAATCACTAGCCTCTTCTTCTCATCTGCGGTGGCGTACTGGCTTTGTGGCTGTTGGTTCTGCTGCTGTTGGCCCCCGTGATTGTGATTGCTATGGTGGCCCCTCTTTGCTCCTTGGAGACACTCGTGCTGGCCACTTGCGAGCAGAGCCAAGCCTTGGGCACCATGTTCACCAGAATGCTGGTAGTGATACCGAAGGCCATTCATATTCTTGTACCGCCGTTGGCAGTCGCCAACACCGCAAGCAAATGGTCGTAGCCTCCTCTCAGCCTCTCGCTCGACTTCCCTGAGGTCCATCTCAGTAATGCCATACTCGGCAGCCAACTCCGTTGTCGGAGTCGCTGGTCCACTCGTGGTAGGCGTATTCAGGGCACTTGGATTCCGGCCGAGATTATAATCTCTTTCCCTTTCTCTCTCCCGCTCCCGCTTCTTCCGCTCCAACAAATCCTTCACGTGTTCCAAATCCTTCGGCGGAGCAAAGTTGCAGCTACCATGGGTCATGTGGTACTTGAGCCCATTGGCTTGTTTATAGCTCTTGTTACAGTTGGGCTTTGGGCACTTGAATGGCTTGCTCAACAAGAGGGAAGGGCTAGCGGATGATGACGTGCGGGAAAGAGCCGAAGGCCGGGAGGTAGAAGATATAGGGGTAGTTGGCATGGATGCCGAGCTCTGAGGCTGAAGAGTATGCTGTTGAGCATGAGCTTGCGCAATGGCATGGGCATAACCATTGGGACTGGGAACCCGTGAACCTCCAGGTGTACTTGCGGGAGTGACCGTTGTACTGCTTGAGAACAGCAGGGCAGGGGGGACGCATCCAGGCTGTTGTTGGCTACCATTCTGCTGCCATAAGGTATTGTGTGGTGGATTGATAACCATGCTTGCTTCGTCAGCGGGTGCAGCATTGAACTGGGCTCCGGGGAGACCGGAAGAATAGTCCTGGGAGAAGCGGGCATAGGAATTGAAGGCATCCTCGGGCTTGGTAAGGACATGAGGGGACGAAGCGTGTGCGCGGGAAAAAGCGGAAACACTTCCGAGGTTCAGGCTAAGGTTGGGGCGGAGGGAAGAGACAGATATGGGAGATGATGCGCGTGTCGGTGCCGCTGTTTTTGAGCGAGGCGAAGGCGGCTGGGAAGATGCAGGAGTGATATGATGTGAACGGAAGGCATGGGGAGACGGCCAAGCAGAGAGGGGGGTCGAAATGGGTGTATCAGGGGGAGACGGTGCACCTGATGAGGGAGAGGAGTGGGATGCAGTGACTGGAGGTGCGAGCGATGCACTTGTGTTGTTGTCCAGGTCGAGTTCGAGCTCCATGTCATCTGGATCAAAGGCAGCTGCTGGTGCTTCCGATGGAGCGGGTACGGAAACGGGATTCGCGATGGGGTTGAAAGGAATCTGCATCTGTGGATTCTGAACATCGCCGTCAACTATGACGATGTGAACCGCTTCAAAGTGCTCCAAAAGGGCATGGAGGTCGTTGAGATGGAGACCACAGCAGGTGTAATTACGGCACTGAAAGGGGGCGTGAGCTCCTGGGAGGAATCGGAAGGAGAGGAGACGTACGAGTTCGCCTTCGCGGTCGAAGAGGTTGAGTGCGTTGAGCAAAGAGTCGCGGTTCTCGAGGGAAGATGAAGACGTGCGACCGTAGCGCATCTCGTTCGCGCTAAGGAGAGAAAGTCAGGGCGATAAGGCGAGAGGGTGACAGGCACATACTCTATAGAGCCGAGGAAGGAGTGTTCGGGGACACGGTGGGAGAGGGAGGCAGCGTTGAAAGAGGAGGCGCGCCAGGAGATGGGAGAACCGAGGAAATGACGGGTGTATGATGCTGGGTTGAACGGACCGCTTGAGCCCGTGTACGAGCCGTCTGCCATCTGGTAGTCGACATACGAGCCAGCAGAGTTTGGATTTGCGTGGACGATGGGGAGCGCGATGGGCTGGGACGTCGAGGACGTTGAAGCCATCGGAGTTTTTGGAATCGGCTACCAAGAATTCAACCTCATATTACTACTCCCTATCGTTCTGTTTGCCCCTGTTTGCTGATGTTATTCGGCCTTTCTCGGCCCGCATCAGATCTCCCTGCCCGCACAGCCAGCAACCCAGCCCAGGTCACGAACTGGTTCGTCTTGTCTCCCTGACAATCTACACAGAGCGCCTCTCCTCCGCCGTCCAGCTCACAGCACTGGCCGTATTGTTTTCCCGCCTCCATCTTCCGTTCCGTCCCCACCGTCCCTGCGAACTATCACTGCCTCCTTCTCCACATTCACCCTCCCGAGGACCACCCGCACTCCTATGAATCCCCCGGCAGAGAGACTAAGCTCATTAACCTGACAAACCAACGTTAATTACCTTGTTAACATCCGTCTCATGACCGAGTCCCCAATCGGCTCGTCTCCATGAATGCGGTCATTTCAGCTGTTCCTTTCCCGACAGGGCAGAAAGAAGGCCCTTTGCCTCGACCGACGCAATCTCTATCTTCGCAATAACTACTATCCTCCTCGCAGCTTCAACAAAATACCGATTACAGGCGCTCAGAACTTGTGGCACGAGTTGGGAACCGTTCCGTCCCAACCTATTCCCAGCAATCCCGCTGTCTCCGTCCCAGACACGGACAAGGTCATTAACCCGAGTTTCCTCTATCTCCGAATGTTACGCTAGTCCCCTCTCAAGAATCTAAATGTCAGATTCACCTTCTCTATCGCACGTCTCTGTGGACACCATCGCGACGCTGCTCACGCTTCTGGTGTTATTCAATCAAGCTGCATTCTGAGCACTATCTTTCCACCGTAAAACATCCCCCGGCGACAAGGCCCGAACGTACGTGTTATCATCGTCCCACCGCGCTTCACGTAATCGAGAAAAGCAGTTCAACCCAGCCGTCAAACAGCGCCTCGCCTTCATTCGTTAGAAAGCCGGGGTCCCTATGCAGGAAACCCACCTTCTCCAAGAGTGGTTTCGCCTCCAATTCTTGACGTTTCTTCTCTTCCAATAAAGAGATCGATTATGCAACCTTCCTTGCAACGTGGTCATCATCCCCATCAAAAAGTCCAATCTGTGCATATCTTCCTCAAATGGCATAGTCGACACTCCTCTGGCACTCATATTTAAAGTTGACCGCATTAATTCTCTTTGGCGTGTTCTATGTATGTAACAAAGATACCCACTCCCTCTAATGTAACAATGGGGGCTTTTCCGTGATCACGCCCCCCCCCCCAGCTCCCCTCCCCTCCGCAGTCGTTTGTCAGTAAGGACACAAAAAGGCCGTTATATCAAACACGGGACACCTGACCCCTCTAGTTCAGGTACTTATTGAGGTCCGCAACCCCACGTGCACAGCTCGATTTAAGAGGGTAACCCAAAGTGGAATAGCGCGGCGAAGCTCCACTTCAGCGATCTCATTTACATACATCAAATCACGAGCGGTAACGAGTTTCAAAGTATCTCATATGTCCCTCAGTCTGTCAAAAGAATAACGACAATCGAGCGAAGAGAAACCCCGCAGAAACGTGCGTGAGTGTTGAACCCCAAAAACCCGACACTTGAGATAAGTACACACTTCCTTTCGGATGGAAAATGAGGTCACTCGCGCGGGGGATCCCACAAACGCCAGTAAGTGCTTCTAGACTCTTAGTGTTTCAATATTGTGAGGGGGTTTGAGTGATATCTCGAGAGAAGCTTTCCACTAGCGCAAAGGTCACAAAAGTCAAGGATGGGTAGTCAGCCAATGGGTGGTTCTCTCCCAATGGTCAAGTTCTCCTGAGATCGTCTTTAGAAGTTTCCATTCTCGGGTGGGAGACAGAACCTCTCTTTGCTCTCAGGAGACATCGGGTAACGTTACGGGAGACTCCAGACCGAGCTTATCTTTACCACCTTCCTTCCTTCCTTCCCTCCTACAAACAGAGAATGCGATTTCGACCCAGTACAAATAGACGGAACTCGGAAGGATCCCGATGGCGAACACCGAGCCAGGAATTGCGTCGCGTAAAGTTCAGGGCACACTACGCTCTGTGACCGTCTTTCAGGGTTTCTTCGCCCAGGTCCTGAAGGAGTAATGTGTCTGTCTATTTAGCTATCTTGTATGATAATAGCCATATAACTTGTCTCCTAATGAGTCAACCAACCGCTTATATCGGACAGCGGTATAGCAAGTGCAGGCACTTGAATATCACCGCGAACGGGTCGAGTTCAAGTAATAGTCAACAACCTGCGGAACAACTCAATTGGCCCGGCTCATCGCCCATGAGCTCACTCGTTTCATGTTGAATACTCTCAGGGTCGTAACGATGGTATCTGCCACGGGGGGCTTGGTCTCGTCTGATGTACACGCGAAATCGTAGACACACGCGTCGGGGATGGAAACGTCCAACACCATAGGCGCTTACCTCCAGTCGTCGAGTCGATCTCACAGTCTCAGAATAGCACCTTGACAGCATAGGTGTGTAGATCGGTTGCGTTGCAGGGGGTTTCTAGAGTAAATCCAGGGAGGGAAGTCAGCGCCTTAACCAGGTCCGCGACTGACCCTAGGCGTTTTTACTCTACGACCCTCAGGCCTCAAAATCATTGGAGTATGTTTCACTTCCATTAACTGATATTCGTAGCACCCACAATCATCCATATCCTTAAACCATCACAGCACAGTTGATTGGAAATCAACCCAGCTGATCTCCGTGATTCGAAAAACCGAGACTAAGACCCAAGGAAATAATCACCATCAACCCATCAGAGCCTTCCCCCCCGCCTTCGAATCTTAGGAATCTGTAAAAAAAGTCACCATGCCATGCAACTAAGGGCCGAGCATTGATCATCGAATCACAACTCCGCCGCTTATACACCCGTATCGTCATTGGCTAATGGGTAACTTGTAACCTCTTGTAAACTGGGTGGAAAAGGGGTCTTGGCGGAGACATGACGGGACTACCGCCGAAATGTTTGCAACCGGTCCAGCTCACCCCGTTCGCTTGGTTCATTGTTATCATGTCGAGTTTGAATTCAACCAAGAAGTCCGAATCGTATGCTCCCTTGCGGAAAGGAAAGAAGGTCGGGGGTGCAACCGATACGGCGGGCGCCCAATAAACGAGAGACGTGTGCTTCTTTCGACTATATTTTGGAGTTATTGGAATTCGAAGTCGGTGACACGGTGGGATTAGACGTAAGTAATTCGCGTTGTTTGTGAGCGTGCTACGCTGTGAGCGTCGGGGGCCGTTTTCACGAATTCGATGACTAACTCTCTACAAGGCTGTTCGAGGTGAGTGCGGTATCACTGAGTGCCTTGTTGGATGATAAAGTGCCCGGATAATCATTTTGCAAGACAAGAGATGCGTCATGCGTGATGATAAGAAAACGTCAGAGAGTAGTTGCAAATAACAGAAGTTCGAGGTCGACGTGATGTTCCCACCACTGTGTTCAGAAGAATGGACCCCCACAGTGGCCGAAGCACCTTCTCGCCCAAACCCCGGCTTCAAATGATATATGACCCCATAATTATCTCTGGAGAGGGTTGATATACTTATTCGGCTTTTGGACCCTATGTCTGACATGACGGAAATACCCTGATTATTCCCATTTAGGCCCGCCTCAGAAGCTCTAATAATAAGTATTCATTTAATATGAATTCCCCCAGAAAATCCGAGCCTCTCAATCAACTTCTTCAACTTTTCCCAGTATTGATACCTCACACAGTCGACGAAATATTAAACAGAAATTCCATTAACCGAGTCAAACGTTCTTCTCAAGTCATATCGGGCGTCATCCGGCACTGCTTCTCTTCGGAGTCGGTGTTGGCCATCAATTGGAGCCGGTCAAGGGTAAGCGTAGTCACTACCAGTCACTACCATAGTGAACGACTCCACAGATGCGGGCTTTGAATCTCAGTCGGCGATATCATCAGGCAATGCAGGATTGGACCCTCCAAAACGAGAGTCATAAGTCTTGTTCGGCTACCAGAGGGTTTCCCGGGCCTTCAACGTGTGTTCACCGGTGTGATGTTTGGATTTGGTGTTTGATGACAGTGTCAAGTTGACGTAAGTATTTCTATATGGCGGAAGTGTTCAACTCTTGTAGGGTGCTTTTTCCTTTTATGATATGTCTGAACTCCGAAAGTGAGATTGTGAGATTGAGATGAGGGGCAGTCGAAAAATCAGGAAATGGGGTTGCATTTTTTTTTTGACTAACTAAAACTAGTGGTTCCGGAATTTTCCTCTTGAGTTTCAGAGATTGTCGAAGAAATATGTCAGAAATCTGCAGCTCCTATCTTTAATCCATGTACAACAAACATACCCGACCGATCGTTTCCCCACTCAGGGTGATGACAGGTGTCAGAATGGAACGGTCCCGTCGCTCCACCGATGTCAAGATATGACCACCTTGACTTTCACGATATGCAACGACATATTCAAATACTTCGAACAGTATCCGAGTAATCATGATGGCTAGGTCTGTGCAAGACTTGGGATAGGCTATTCGGCATGTAGGCCCCCTTAGCCTGAATGCCCAAAAGGCTGATCTGCATGAGGCCCTAAAGCCTCAGGCCTCGGGATTCAATGCGAGGCTGTGAGTTTGGAAACGTCGCTGGCCCAGAAATATAGCGAGGGCCTTGGGGGACCCGAGCTAGTCCCCAGCGGCATCAGCCACACAGTCACGGGGCCTTTACAGATAGCTGAAGCAGCCCGAACCTTTCGGAAGGTGATACTTAGTCTCCGTGGCCGACCTGACAGCTGGGGACATCGTTGCATAAGTAATATAAATATACATTGTGGTAAAAGCGAGTAGCGAATTAGCCTGGTTGGAGTGTTTCCGTGCCCGTCGACACGACTTGTCATTGTGGGCGCATTTGTAGGAAAAGGGGACAAGGGTATGCCAGATCTGACGTATCCACATGGATCTAAGTTGGCCCCTTGTTCGCTCATGAAAAGCATATGCAGGTTGTCACCGAATTCCGTCCATTAAATGTCCTATTTCCTTCAATTGAAAAAAGGCTATACACGCTTTGGCTCTAATCGTTCACGTCAACATTAGCGCAACTTTCTAGGTCCCAAGGTCCCCTACCATCTGATATCATATATGTATGACTTCCGAGGTAAACCCGTGTGAAGCCTGACCGGCAGGGTTGTCTTCTGGTGTCATGTTCTGACATGATTCGTTACAACGGAATTCCATCGACTAAACCATTTCGAGGTGTTCTAATATCCACGCCGAGTTGCAATTACTACGCAACAGTTAGAACCATTAAACCATTAGGTGAGGTCTCATGAAGAGATGAAATCAAGAATACAAGAAGAGAAGCTCTAATAGAAGACTGCCCTGGTTTTTATCAGTCTCAGCGACATAATTGGATACGTGGATTCCTTTATGTTTCCTAGTTGGTCGGTGGGCATTCATACATTCTGGGAAAGGCTGATATAGAACGGGATAGAAACAATGGTTATCCAATAGGAATAGCTTTATCTTGATCGTGGTATTACTGAGGATTGATATGTGCGTCAATTCTTTGATAAACGCCCGGGAACGCTTGAAATGAAGAGCTCTAGAATGTGCCACCCATAGCAGCTTCATTAGCTAGAAGTCCGATGGCTTAGGGTTTGGGGAATTAATTGATGCTATGGATACTAAGCAAGGACGCACTATAACGTATTTCCAGATCTCAGCGGTCTGTAGTTGTGTTTATGACATGAAACGGTTTCGCAAGACATGTGCAGAGGCAAGGCTTCTATGAGCGCAGATGAAAATCCCGACCGAGCGTGGATTTTTGTTGCCCATCATGGATAGAATTAGTTCCGTTGATCCAAGAATGAGTTCGCAGTTTTCTGGGGACTGCGAAGGGCCGCGGAGGACTTCACTGTTGAGTCCGAGGCTTCGATATCTCAGCAACAAAAACCAAGGACGTGGATGTGAGTGATAGTTGACATGGAGAATGGTAAATGATAATCCTGACCACTAACGCCTCCCATTGAGTAGCGCTGATCTCAAGCAGATTTGGACATGGTCTCGAATTCTGGGGATAAAGCCACATATGTCATTCATATGACGATGGTCTGCGGAGTATCGATGGAATTGGTTTGGTATCAAGAACGCTTCATTGAACATCGGTTCGATTGTGCTATTAAGTGGTTCACGAAGCCTATGATGATGTCTAAGCCAAACCTGCTTCAACATCATCTTTGAAGCGCTGTACCACAGGAACCATGCCACCTTCGTCCTGCTGGAATCCCAGCTCGAGCGCATACGAGTTATCAGCTTTCTCCGGCCATGAGGAGACAATCCTTCTATCGGTTTCGTCATCCTTGAAAACGACTCTATGAAGGGCTTCAGGTCCGCCAACATCTCGTAAGGCCTCCAACATCTCGCGAATAGTGGTCGTGAAACCAGGTAAACACACAACACGTGTGTGCGCTACGAATTTAGAAGCAGGGATGTGCCTGGCGATAATAAGATTTTGGATTATCGTCTTGGATGACGCGACCCAAGTCCTGAGTTCCGTTTCAGGTGAATCAAGTGAGTTGCCTATGGGGCAATGAGCTATTTCGCCCTTAAGAGGTTCCCGAATTATTGCTGGAAGGAAATATGAGCGTGGAGTCGAAGCAGGTATCTATAGGCATACCTGATAGGAATGCGGATGTTGCAGCAGCCGGTGATCCTGGTCGAACTATGACGGTTGGGAGTCGGAGGATGCGGCCGTCAATAAAACCCCGGCGCGTGTACTCATTAATTAGAAGTTCACTGATCAGCTTGCTCGTGCCATAGGCACTTTGTGGGGTCGGTATTGTGGTTGGTTGAACCACTGGAGGCTGAAATAGACAAAGGTAAGTGAATGGATACAGTAGACAAGTTGGATATTAGGTATACATACCAAAGGACCACCATACACAGCTAGTCCGGACGTGAATATGAACTTTACGGTCTTGCCTGCGAGCTGACCGTGCCTTCTGGCAGCCTCCAGGAGATTACGGACAGCATCGATATTCACCTAAATCAATCATCTTAGTAGAGAAGACAGAGAAGCCCGTGTACCTCACCTTCATGCCGAGATCGAAATTATCTTCTGCTTGTCTCGACATAATGCCATGCATACAGTACACGGTATCTGGAACCCCATGAGCTGTCGCGAAAAGCGCGTCTATCTGGTTGACATCGGTTAAGTCGGCTTGGATGACGGTAACCCTCGACGAGTCGTAGCGAGGTTGAACAAGATCCGTCAGGATAAGATGGGCATCTGGTGTGGATGGATCCTTTAGCAGGGAGTCTGCGACCTATAAAGGCCCATGAGCAATTAATCACAAATTGTTCATAGGTCAGAACTGACGCGACTTGCTAGCCAACCGCTAGCACCTGTGATCAGAACGGCGTTCTTTGTAGCCATCGTGGGGGTAATCAGGGGGATAAGCGCGTGTGGACAAGAGATATGACCAGGATTGGCAGGTCAACATGACAGCAAATGCCAGTGGGAGTGATGGAAGATGTTAGAAGACACGCCACCGGATCGCCACCGGGTTGCAAGCAGTAGCAACTACTGGCAGCTAAGTACCAGGGTCGAGTAATTCACGTGATGCAGGGGGCGAATTCGCTGTGCCTCATCCGATGCCAGGGCAATTAACTGTCAGTTACCCAGCCTCGAAGGCTCTGGATACATGTCACACTCTCATATAGTACACATTGCTTTAAGTAAAAGCCTGTCATCAACCAACCAAAGCGCTCCCTTAATGTTTAAGCCTTTCCCGCAGATTCAAAGAGCTTGAAAAAGCGTTCACAGACCTCCGCAAACACTTCAGTGGCCTCCTCAATCGCTTCTGGCATTGTCTTAGTCAAAAGCGTTTCGGATAATCTCTTGACATAGGGATCACGAGCCCAGCTATTGACATTTATCTAGTCCAAGTATTAGCCATTGTTATCTAACGGTTCCGAACTGTTAAACAACTTGCCTTGCTCACACCATTCCTAATACATTCTCTGAAGAGTTCATCGGGGAGCTCGTCAGTCCCATGTAGGCAAATTGGTATGCCGTGACCTAGGGTTTTCCGAAGCTCTCGGACACTGGTTGGGAAGATTAAGTGCCGAAGTTTGGACATAGGCTTTTGCGAAGCTCACATTTCGAGACGGAAATTTGGAGGTTTAAGGTAAGATCCATGTAGGTTTCCGATGCTTGGTGCGAGTATTACTGCACCTGTCCTATAGAACACCTGATTAAACCTGTTGTATTACTCAACTAGGCTTTAGAGCTTACTCTTTGATGAACGTTTCTGCCTTCTGTGGGTTCGTCAGCTTGGCATCTGAGATCATTCGTAAACCGGCTTCTCCGCCTTCCAGCCGTCCAAGCTCTACCTCGACAGGAACACCACACTTCTTTGCCCGTTCAATGTAAGGGCGAGCGATAGCAATGTTCTCTTCATCTGTCTGTCGTTGCACACGTCAGTTTCAATGTGAAGTTGGTGACCCAGGTTTACACACCTCGGCGTGACTAGCATCAACCATAATGCTGTCGAACGCGATGCCCTGCTCCGCGAGACTTAGGGCCAGCTCAAGGTGTTCTGGGTCCGTTGCATGATCCAGATGAACCGCAATCGGCACATTTGCTTGGTGTGCCCTATTCAATACGTATCGACTGTGAGTACTGGGACGACAGACAGTGATACGGCCTACAAATTCAAGCAAAACTGAAGGAATGGCCCCTTTCCATACATCAAAGTCACAGGGAACAGTTGAAGAATTGCAGGGCTCCGGCATCGTTCCGCGGCTCGTACGAGGGCGATTGCAGACTGAGCGTCATAGCTAAGATTTGTTGGTCATTTAAAGATAGGGGCTTTTGCAAAATGGGTAACACCGAACCAGACTTGAGAAAGGATTCCATAACCTTCCTGCTGCGCCTTGTAGAGGATCTTCATAGTACAATTATCTTCAAACGACATGATCACGGTTTCAAGAGAAAGAGTAGTATTAAGCAGATGAGATTCCTGAGGTTACTAACCAAAGATACCGTGCGAGTGCGAGCAAGGGGACCGGTGGGATCCCCCCGGCCCGGGGCATCGGTCACTTCGGACGTTGCCCCACTGACCATGCATTTTCCTCTCGACTTACTGAGCTACTGTTCAGGAAGATCAAAGCGGGGGGGGGTTCTCATCGGCAGTCAGATTGATACGGAAACTCTTCCTAGCCCCTCGCGCACTTGGTCTTTTGCAACAGCAAGAAACGCGAAATTGGGTCACCTTCAGGCCCGCCTAGAGATCTGGAGACGCCCATCTTTAGTTTAAGCCGTCCTATGCCTCTCGACTAGCCCTTTCAATAGAGGACGTCTGGTCTAGCTGCTAACGCATATACATGCCGATTCACACGGACGGCACACCGGCAGTGTTCAACCCTATTCCTCTCGGGAGTTCACTATTTGCTGTTCCAAGACCCCATAATGGTGGGACGCCCACTCCATCTAACTCAAATTTTCAACTCTGGTGAAAGTTCCTGGTGATTCAATTACTCGAGGCCAAGAGGATCCCCGACAGTAAATCCGACCCATCAATGCGATACTCTCCTTCCGAATGCCACCCTGGCGCACGCAAGATGGTGCAGGAATGCTTGGCGCCTTTGCCACCATGGCAGAGACTAGAGAATGGTCTGGGTCCTCGGGCTCGCTGGGGTCAGTCCTGTGGAACATATGGGGCAGAGCATTGAAGTGAGACTGGCAGGCAGCTCGGTGCTACCATCTTTTCAAAGCTTGGCCAGAAGGATGATCCATACCACATAATACCCCTGTGTGTCAAATCGCCTGCCGAGGTGCTGGCTCTACAAGTGCATCGGTACCCGTCGTTTATCTTCAAGAAGAATTTTTGCAGTCATCGATTATCTCGCCATTCCAGCTTTACGACAATCGGCGACCGTCCAGTGTTCAACAGCCCTTGTTGATCACCCTCAATGGGTTGGGTGAGGAACGGCGAAAACTTGTCCAGCTTGTCAGTAACCATGCTTGGTCTGTCAGAACCTTTCTTCTCTGGATGGTTTGCAGTCGGCCAGAGTGGCACCTCAAATATCTCCTTTCGAACCCAGATTCTAGACCGCCTGCATTTGCGGGGGGGGAGGGGGGCTGTTAATCAATGGCAATAGTGCGCGGGGCGATATTTATCATGTCCTCTATGACGGATTTAATGCCATTGGTTGGATACAGTGACCACCTTGCTATTACATGGCCGTCCAAGGCGTACTTGCTGCAGCTTCTACTGGGACCTGAGGCATTTCGCCTTCGCTTCCACTACATCAAAATATGTGGAGGACAATAACCACGCTTATCCAAAAGGTCAGCCGGAAGTACGTATTGAATTTCTTGGGGACATGAGGTACTCTGGCATTGAAAACTCCGAGGCGAATGAAGAAGTTTAACCCCTTGCACGCCCATCTGAATCTCAATTTCTGGGCAGCTGTCAGATATTAGGAGGCTGCGCGCCAGGAAACTCATGTTTAGTTATATTTAGTACCCCACAATGATATGAGCATTCAAGCACAAATGATACACGGTACAGAAACCGTGGTCACGATCCTACTGAATGAACCTTCCAAACGTTTTGACATATGGCTCCACAGCGCTTGGTGGTAATCATCTTCAATTGTGCCTTGAAGTCATTAGGCGCCTGATGATCGCGTTCTGAGAAAGAGTTGCATCTTCGAGTATGACTCGCTGCTAGCACCTCGGGGACGAATACCAGTTATTAGGGACCTATTTTTCTGTGGGAAGTCGTGTGCACTGTGGGAGCCGCTTGATGCTATCTCTCAGGTGCGGAACGAAGATCAAGGCAGGCCTTGGGCTGCCAGGCAATGTCACCTGAGGGTTAGAGATCCACCGAACCTAATCGCTTACAGCCGTCCGTCTTCCGCCAAGAGATGGACGATCACTTGCCTCTTTCTTGCAGTACTGTAAGGTTTCTTCGGGTCCAATTTTCTGAATCGCAAGACACCACTTCAGGCTATGGTTCGCTAGGCCTTGAAATTCTACAAAATCATGAGTGGCCACACAGAACACCCTCGACTTTGCTGCAACGGTGAGCAACGCCGTCTGATAATGATCAAAACATTAAACCATGATACGTCAAGTCATATTCTTTGGGCGGTGCGAAGCTATTCGTGTTGTTTGTCGAATGCATCCAGAACACAGAAAATTACGTTGTCAAGGCCTCATTCTTGACATGTACATGTCAGGAGCTGATTCCTACCGAAACACCTCGAGTTCTCACCCTCCATTTGCGGAACGCTTCACCGGTCGAAAAGGTATAAAACCGTGCTCACTTCTACATATTAGACCAACAAAACACAGAACTCGCATCCACAGTCAGTCTTCTTCCAATAATCTCTCAACACTCGCTCACATATCTTCTTAGATCTTGCACCTTGCACCTCGCCATCCAGCTAATTCTCAAATCTTTGCCTTACCACCAAACGTTCGCTCAATGGTATTCTATATATGCCGTCAAACGACTCACACCATCATAGATCATGAAGTTCACCATCGCTACCACCACCATCGCCGCCGTTCTCGCCTTCGCAGTCGGCAGTAACGCCATCTCATGCCAGGCCCAAGCCAATGGTGTCAGGCCCGCTCAATGCGTCTACGGCAACTGTCCTACCGGCACGCGCAGCGTCTTCTGGGACACCGGGTGCTCCTCCAGGGGCATATTGTGGTGGAAGGAGACCCAGAAATGCTGCATCTAAATTAATTAGGTCCCTATTTCTGTTCTAATTCCGAGTCCTCTGTTCCGTTCTGCCGAAGATATATTGTGATGTACTTTTTGTTGTTGTTATATAAATTGGATTTGCTCCGGTACATGGTAGGGAAACCCCAGTAAAATTAAACCCGCAATGCAAATGCAAATATAAACGCGGGAGTATTTGACTACAAGACGAACTAAAGGCGAGGAGAACAGCATGGGTTGCGAACTATGTATGTACAACACCCCCCTCTCACATCAGAGGCGAAGGTCAACAATGTGAGTATATAATACATTATGCAGGTATCCACAGTCCTGTCCAACCAAGAAAGGGGGCCCATACAGTTAATATCAAAGACCTCAATAGTTCTAGTCATCACACTCAACAAATCTGAACCAAAGTCCTACCCCTCGTTAACCCCCTCTTTAACCCCTTCTTCGGACTCCTCTTCAGCGCATTTGGCCGTGTATCCTCTTCCACATCCGCTCCCTCCCCTTCCCTCTGACTTTGACCCTGAGGATCCTCAGGGTTGTTTAGAGGGGTGCCCTCACGTGCGTATGCGCCGCCTCTTTGCGATTGTGATTGCGACTGCGACTCGATAACGCTCGCTGCGTCCGGATAGAGGTGGGGATCATATGTGGATAACGGAGCTGGGTATTGTTTTTCCGGAGGTACGAAATTCATAGATTGTGATTGTGACTGTGAACGTGAGTGGGTATGTGCGTGCGCAGGGGGAAGTTTACGTGGAGATTGGGATTGTGGTCGTGACTGCGACTGTGATTGTTGGGCCTGCTGTTCTTGCTGTAATCTCCGTTCTTGCTCGTACCAAGTCTCTGACTGTGACCTCGCCAACCTTAACCTCTTAGCCTCAATATCCCAATCTCCTTCATCTTCGTGATCCCCTGCATCGTCATCATCTGCCCAAGCTTGATGCGGAGACCGCTTCCTTGCAGTCGGTGCTACACCATAAGTGTCTCCTCGTGGTGGAATTTTAATCGTTCCAGCGGTATTCGGAGCGGTGGTGGACGAAGAAACCCAAGCACCTAAACTCTTCTTCGCTTCCTCTCTCGCTGTCTCTTCACGAATCTCTCTATCCCTTTCCTCGTTCATCTCTCTCTGTATGTTCTCTCTCTCCAGTTCTGCTTCCCTCTCGCGCTCTTTCGTTTCTTCTTCCTCACGCTTCCTCCGCGCAGCCATAGCTTCCTCGGCTTCTAACCTATCCCTCTCCCGTTCTCTTTCCATAGCCATAGCCATCCGAACAACCCGATCGACAGTGACGAATAACGGACGTACGCTATTCACGAGTTCATCCCGTTCAGCGTAGGTCGGAACATTCGTATACCCGAGGGTAAGGTACGGATAGGAACCATCTGGATTAAACCCGAACCCCCACCCATTTCCACTTCCGTCTTCATCGCCACTACTCACAGACAGATCCTTCTGACGTGTTCTCGCTTTTTCGGATAAACGAAGCGCCCGGAGTCGATTTCTCTCGTCGAATTCTTCAAGGTTCTTGATATCGTCCGTACTGCAGCGTTTTCGCACTTCTTCGACGCTAACCCAGTTTATTTCGAGGAGCCGGCGCAGGGATTTTCCGGGAATGGGTAGTGTGCGCGGATTTTGACGGAGCCGATATTCGAATTCGCCAAGGGCTTTGTAGGGGTCGAAGATTTCCGGCGTGAGGGATATGTTAATGTTTGGGTTGTTGCCATTGGTGTTGGGCGTAGTGTTAGGTGAGAGTGTAGGAGGGTGTGGAGCAGCGGCGGTGTAGGGCGGATACATTCCGTAATCTGTAACCTTGATTTGATGCCTTGCGAGTTGGTTGGAGATGAATTCTGGGTCGGGGTCTTCGGGTTCTGTTGGGACGGGCGACGGGAATCGATGTTGGCTCTGGGCGCTGCTGGGGTTTGTGGATACGGTGAGTGAAGGTGGTGGGGCGAGCGTTGTGCCGGTCTGGAATGACGTGTGCACCCGTTAGTTCATTGTGCAGGATGAAAAGATAAGGGATAGTAGCATACTTGCTGTTGCTGTTGAGATTGAGATTGTGGTTCGCCCATAGCTACATCTTCCTCTAATGGTTGAGTGCCATCCTGCCAGTCATCGACTTCGATGTCGATATCTGCATCGACGTCTGATTTGATAAGAGTATCATCATCCACAGAGGAGTCATGTTGTTCAAAGAGTGACGCATTCCCAGACCCAGAAAATATATCGCTGGAAGTGCGACCGAGAGACGGCGCAGGGCCTAGGGAGCCAAGGGTTTGTGTGCGTCCAAGAGGTTTTGCTCCCATTGTGGGTTGCCGGGGCTCAGAGGAACGTTGGGACGAAGTGGCACCGACGCTGGCGAGAGAGAGGCCGGGCTGAATAAATGAGGTCGGTGGTGTTGTAGTAAAAGGAGAGACAAAGGAGTGAGCCGGGGTAGGCGTCTGATCCAATTGTCCTACGCTTTGTCCCGCGCCCGCGTGAGTGATTGTGCTTGTGTTTGAGCCACATGCTACTGGATCCGAGTCTGGTGATTTTGATTTTTCGATTTGGTTATCCGCCTTAATTGGTATGATGATGAGTTATTACTGTGGGTGATTATTGTTATATTTTACTGACCATGATGTAGTCGTCGTCCATGGTGGTTGTGGTGCAACTCGGGAGGCGCACGGAACCGGCGCTTTGGCCATAAGTGTGACTCAATCACTCCCCGACCACCGACAACCTGCCGTCTTTGGCTTGCTTACCAATCGGAACGGGACGACCAAGTTCGAGAAACTTGGAAATTCATTCTGTTAGTGTGCCTGTTGAAAGCACTAATATATATACAATTGTTGCATTGCTCGAAAACCCCCAAGCATTGTAAACTTATGTGCTGGTTTTGATCTTGCTCTGAATGTCTCAACATGGTTGTATAAATATCACCAAATAACGCGTGCTACGCGTTCTACTGATCAAATTAGTCTCCACCCTTATTTATTGTTCATGTTTCCCATTCGCTTCCCATTCCTCCTGAGAAAAACATAGGGCTGTGAACCTACGGAGAAATTCCAGGCATACCTACCGCCCACATGGTCATCGGGGCGAAAACCCGCCGCCAAAAATTCAGGCACAGCCAAGATGCACGAGTCCCTGAAAGTGATCAAAGGCCAGATTCAACGAACTTGAATACGGATGGAATCTGTTACCGTGTTTCTTCAGAGACTTTATGATGTACTCACGCGGCAGTTCTATCTTTCTTGTTCCCTTCTCTTCCCTGGGTGAACTGATACGTTGCCATGTCGCCGTCTCCACCATGGGTTTGACCGAACTTTGGTTGTAGTCGGATTTATCGGCGGGATCACTCACTGTACATTCCTCCTCTCACCAACTTCAAAGTCTTGGCGCTCAACTCTGTCGGGAACCTACTCCTCGTACTCTCAAGCTGCCCGTGTGGTGTCTGCTAGCGATCCCCGTGAATGGTCCCTTCCGAGAAACGCTTATAATCTCATTGGACACATCTACACGACGAGTATCCTCCCATTGATGGTCGTGACAAAATATCAACGTTTGCACATATGGGGTTGAGAGAGATTTAGTGGTGTCAAGTATTCTGCCATGGCGATCGTCGTGAGATGCTAGGGCTCACGACAACATCGCTCATAGTATTCTCTTTGTGAAGATTCACTTTCGCATGCTTGCGTCATCCCTAATTCCCGTCGTCATAACACCAACGTCTGGAATCCTCGGCTCACTCCTCTGGTCACATATTCAATGCAAATTTCTACCACGGAATATTACGATCCAACAATCCCCGTCATACGGCAATCCAAATGTCACTGCTAGGCCAAACATTCCAGCGGGCGTAGTCGGAGCACCCAGGTAGATTAGGCTATTTTTGTATAAGGAAGCCACGGCAGCTACGGAGTGGGGTTATGAATTTGAGCGGGGCGGGGATTGTCAGATAGCATATTTCTTTGGTTTTTTTTAAAAAAAAAGATCAACATTATTTATTGAAACCGTATATACGATACAAACGGGTGCACGTTAGCAGCCCCGCATATTTCTTTAGTCATCACCGCAAGACCTAGGACCCAAGCCCCAAGCTTCAGGTGCATGACAGACAACGCAAACGACTGAAAATCTGAAGAAATGACACGACAAGTACACGTTAAAGCATTTGCTGATCCTTTCAATATTGAGACCGCTCAACAGCCACTGCCTCCATCCGCTTCTTCCTCTCCGCAATCCTCTGTGGGTCCTTATAAAACCCGGTGCGATCCCAGAATTCAGCCGGTGCCTCCCCTTGCCCAACCCTACCCAACCTCGCAACCGTCAACCCAGCAACTCTAATGAACAACGTTCCATCCAAATATTCCGCACCAGGCAGCTCGACCTTGACAGTCCCCTTACCTTGAGGACCACTAAAAGTGCCAGCGGATGTGGCCCCGAATTTACTTGCCCATGCAGCCAGTGCCCGGATCGCTTTTGGCAAGTGTTCATCGGGATGGACAACTGTAGTTTGAACGAGAGGGAGCCATGGATCCGGGACGCGAGATTGTGATTTATCTTGTCCCGGAAATGCAGTTTCGTGGGGGGTAGGTAGAGAATTGATTGGGAGAGGATAATCCGTAGCTGAAGAGGACTCATAGAATGCGCGTATATCCACTTTGGGCTTAGCACGAGCAATGTACCAGGCCAGACAAACAGCGAGGTAAGAGCGTAGCAAAAGTAGCTGGGAGTAGGGTAACTGGTAAAGGCGAGCTAGGAGTGAAGGAAGAAATGCAACCGAAGTGACGAGATGTACTCTGAAAACTAATAAGCTCCAAATGGTCGAGTACATGAATGAGAGGGCTCACAAGAAGAAGTCCGCGTTGAATTCACCAACCTGTCCTTGCCCCACTTGCTGTGCATATGTCCACCCTGCGACTCCATACATAACAGTGAGCGCCCAAGCGAGCTCCTCGATTTTTCGCTCAAGCTCCCCTGGCTTTTGAATATCGATCGTCCACTGGGAAGCGTAGTCGCGGATGAGATCACCATGATCCGCAACGGTGTTCTGTAGGATGTAGTGTTCCCTCAGGTTTGTTGGAAAGGTTAGTCTGGGGTCGGCTAAGACGCGCGCAAGAATCGTGAGGGCGTGAACATCGTCTCCTTCGCGAGAAAGTGATGAGTTATATCCAAGGTGTGCGGCGACTTGGGCAAGCTTGCGGGTGGCCTTGGTAGCCAGCATATCAGAAGTTCTTGGGACAGGAATCAGGTAGATGGACTCGAAGAAAGACGGCGGGAATAGCTGAGAGACATCTGGAGGATGAATGCAAGCCTGTGCGAGACCTAGAATCCAGAGTCTTTAGCGAAAGGACGTAACGTGCTTGAATTTATTGCTTACCCTCGGCGACAAGGCCAGGAAGCTCAAACTCTGCACCATAACCCACATGAATCATCGGGTGTACTAACCCAGCCCAAAAACGGCTCAACATCTCTTCTGTCCCAACATTATATTTTTTCGAGAAGACAAATGTCTGAAGGGTCTTCTCTATTCCTTGTTCGCGGATGCGATCCGTGAAGAAATTCACGTAGCCATCATAAAACCTGCATTAAATTCAATATTAATATCCTAGTCCTGGATGCAACACCAACAAACGCGTTGACTCACCTTTCATCACCCAGGTACTTTGCAAAATTCTGTTCTGTGATCTCTTCAGGGGATGCATACGCGGCTCTTTGCATTCCACAATCCCGCTTGTACGCCGCCCCGATAATTTCCGCATCTCCGCCCAAAGACCAAATCGCAAGGGCACGATGCGCAGAATGGCTGCCAAAACCCGATAAAAAGTCAGGACTGTTCAAACAAGTAAACCGACAGACGCACTTGTGGAATCCTTTGTCGTTAAAGATAATATGCCAGCGCTCATGATTGTCCTTCAACACTTCCCTTAGCGCTTGAGTTGACCCAGGGCTGATGCCAGGCCAGCTATATGGCGAGAGAGAAGACGGTGGTGGTGAGGGTACTGGGAAGAGGAATCCAGCGTCAATATCTGTTGGCATTTCAGCTTTCGTGGTTTGGTTCCTCGCTGAGAGGAAGGCGGGGAATAGGGGGACTACTTTTTATCAGCTCCATGAATACCACCCGATTCATGTCAAACAATGCCCCGAATGAATGTATCAAATGATATTAAATAAATGGCAGCTGATACCATACACATCCTGTAATGTACTTGTTGTGGCTGACACGCAGGGTATCTGAGGCGGATATAAATACTGAGATATTACGCTATTATCAAAAATACTACTCATCAGCACGGTGTCTGACCGGACCAAAGTTTTTGGGAGTGTCTCTGCTTATCACAAATTAGGTGTTTCAGTCCTTTGCAGAAACCCTGACTGATGAAGATGGAGGCACATAGTCACTGCAGTGACCGGGTGGGGGGAGGAAGGAATATACATAGGGGGTTGCTATTTTTAGATCCTCCATCAATTGATACAGTACCTGACCACCGGACCGGCGCTGATAACTTCCTACTCCTAACGAGTCTCAATCCTAAGTTCATACTTAGTTTCCATTCCGCCGGCCGAGAGCTTATGATACATATGAAAGAACTAGAACCCAAGTCCTACTTCTGATAAAACCCACGCCTATCCCAGAAAGTAGGGAAAGCAGGAATCGGACCCCCGGGCTTGTTGCTATTTATCCTATACGACGTAAGGTTCGCCGCGCGCACAAAGAGCGTTCCATCAATCTTCTCCGCACCCTTCAACTCGCTATCCTTGAAATATCC
>MU151235.1:0-57379 GCA_015584085.1 Macrolepiota fuliginosa MF-IS2
AAATTCATAATTGCAATATTACTAAGGTAATATTGACTTTGGTGTATAGTTGAAATATTTGAAATAATGCTACTTATCATAACACTGAGATCATATCTTCAGGCCAACCTAGCAACTATCATCATGTAAGTGACAAGCACTTGAGTCATGTAGTTCTCAGGGCATCTCACCATTTTAGGTTCAACATTCAGCCACTCACAAACCCAACACTTATTTCTATCAAGGAATATAACATGTCTCTATCAGGTTGGAACAGTTTCACAACAGCTTCCACCACCACATGGACCATCTATGCAGTGAGCATAAGGAATTAAACTGTATGTTATCAATATTGCTAATACAACTCATTACCTAGGAAAGTGCCTACCCTATTGCTAACATACCAGGTGCAATCAACTCTAAAATCTCAAACCACACAGGATCTGGTATGCAATATCATTACTACAGAATCAGTTTCTTCTAGACAGTCCCCTGAACTTGAACATTTTCTTAGCTTCTTATAATAAGTCCACTGTTCTATCCTCAAGTGATTTTAATCACATCCAATTTGAATGCATACAGGGATTTCTAGATGAAAGTGGTTTTGGTAAGTTATGTATATGGTTGTATGTGGATGAAGGTTCTACTTATTATTATCTACCAGATACACAAGAGATCCTCATTACTGTGGACTTTGAACACTTGGGCTCACAAGATCTGGTAACAAACCTTGAAAATGAAAGAGCCACCAAGTTTTCCTTTGGATTAACAGGCAATATCCAAGATTTTGATTACACAAAGCCATTCCCTCTACCATCCGATACCCATCTCTGGGCTCCACTCTCTATCTCACTGAGGCAAAAGATCACAAACTTTGGTCTGAGTGCCCTTGGGTTCAGGAAGGTATATAATAAGCAGATATTACATATTATTCAACCTCTTACATCCTTAAATCTCCAGTACAACACAATTGTTGTTGTAAATATTGATACAGTTTTTCCTGACCCAAACACTATTAGTCATAGGAACAATACTTCATCTTTGCAGGTGTTTATTCCCCAGAAAGATCTAAGGACTCAGAAATATCAAGTCAAACAAGAGTACAGAGATAATTCAGTTGTCACTGGATTTTCTGTTCTGGGTGGTTTGTGGACATTCCTCAATGGTACATTTGCAATTATCTTTGGAAGTTCATTGCTTCTGGTCTTATTTGGTGTGTTCAGTCAATCATTTGTAACACTCATCTTGTTGACTTAGTACAGGTATAAAACCACTATCAGTTTATGGTCTTATCCATTCACTCCAAAAGGGATTAGTATCACTTGCAGAGGGACCAACTTTGTCAAGCAGTGAACAGGCACATATTGTAGCTCTTCTCCATGAACATCTCATGGATGCTGGGAAACTTGAGGATGATAAACTTCACTCAGCAGGTCCAGGAAATATGGGGGGTGATGAAGGTTCAAGTCCTCCATGTCAGTGTAGAGATGCAGAGGCAGGATTAGAGTTAAGTGAGCTGACTACTCAAGGGCTGTCCCGCAGGGCACAACTGTCACCTGGGCTGTCAGAAGAAAGGATCCAGAGGCGCCATTCCATTCCATGACCAATAGTGTAGTAGAAATGTATATAAGTATATTGGATTCCATTGACTACATTTATTATTCCATTGGAGTGTTTTCAGCACATACGAGAGTGATCGGGCAGATGGAACCAACCAAGAAGCAGGGCAGATCCACCTCACCCCTTCGTCATCCATACAAAATCTGCAATTACATGATCCATCCCTTCAGAATTGACCTTGAATCCGAGCCCTATCGCGTATGAATAATCGAACCTTGCCAGACAAGACAAGACAATTCGCCTATTTGTTTCGTCATCCTTGAATTCAATCATCTCCAAAGTCTGGGACCCAGCAATTTTGCCTAATGATTGAAGCATCCCCTTGATAGTGACAGTGAATCCAGGCAAGCAGATAACGCGTGTATGAGAGAATAAGTTGTCTGCGGGTATCGTGCGGGCGAGAATGAGATTCTGAACAGTGGTTACTGGTGAGGCCAGCCAGACTTCTAGGTCTAGCTCAGCGGACTCCATGGAGTTACCAATGGGACATACTGCCCGTTGACCGTTCAGCGGTTCGTGAATGATAGCTAGGGAGGAATCTCAGCTACGCGTTGCAGGCGGCGGGGATGCAGGACCGCAAGCTTACCAGAGAGGAATGAAGAAGTCGCCGCAGCGGGCGCACCCGACCGCACCACGATCGCCGGGAGCCGGCAGATCCGGCCATCTACGAAGCCTCTGTGAGTAAACTTGTTGATATAAACTCACCAGTGTGTTGGACTCGCAAATGCGTAGCGAGTCATGCCCGGCCTCTATTCTACTCACCAGCGTAGATACCCGTCGTCGCCCCATGCCTCATGTCGTCGTTAGTGCATTCTTATAACTCCACCCCCTTGTCATGCTTGACCCTTGTCTTTTATTCTTTTGCTATATGTATCCCCAGGACACGTACAACCGTCCCCTCAGTTCTCGTCGTATTCGCGAGTTACTGAGGTGAGACTTATGTCTGATATATTCTCTATCATATACTTATCATGTCGTAGTACTTGTTTCTACAGGTACTGAATAATACCAGTTCTCGTCGTATTCGCAAGTTACTGAGTACTTGTTTCTACAAAGTGAGCCTTTCTGTTCCATACGTGCCTTGCAGCACCGCAATTGTAGAAGGGGTCACTACTTCTGGCTAGGCGGAGGTCCAATTCGGCAAAAAGAATCCAGCGAATGACAGTTGACTTACCAGTGGACTGCCATAAACCGCAAGAAATGAAGACAAATTTGATCAACTTGTTCTCTTGGACTCCATAATGTCGTGTGGTTTGCAGCAGGGCAACCACGAAGTTAATGTTGATCTACAGTCTAATGGAGATCTTAATTCTCTTTGCTGTTGGGCCGGCCGTTGTTGATGTTTTACGCTTCAGATTGGTGTCATTGCTCAACAGATATGGACAAAAAAGTATGGCTAGAGGGCTCTTTCACCGTTGGAAGAACACGTACGTCATGAACACAATGTTTTGTTGGTACCAACCGGTAGTTTGCATATTCTGGGTTGAAATCGGCAAGCGTATGGGCATCCATGATATTCCAGAAACCCCAGAGGAGATGCGGATTTGGGCAAGAGTAGGTCCTTACACATTGCTCACACAAGCAACTTGATAGTCCGATGATAACTTACGACTGCAATTTGGCAGGCGTACAAACAAGAACACATGATGCCAGACCCCAATAACAAGGGTGTAGCAATATATACAACGGAAGAATCGCTTTATTTCGTGCTGAAAGCCTTCGGCATACGCAAATGGATCGAAGGCTCGACGATCTATATGCTTGACGAGCCCATCCGCGTCGCCATGATGTACATACACACACCAAGCCCACGCGTAACCTTTGACTGACCCGAATTATACTAAGCAATCTGCACAACCATGGCACAAGCACTTCGCTGTCTTGAGCACCCTCAAATCGACCGCATTTATCCAAAGATGGTTGATGCTTCCTCGCTCCAATTCCAACTATGGTTTTCCCATCAAGTTTGAACTCACGCGAAACAACGATGGGTCGGTCAGCCGGAGGATGCACTCTAACAAGTATCGAGTGCAACCTTGGTGCGAGTCTATGTCTAAGACAGTCCCCGGAAAGGCCTGGGATATGTTCTTGGTTTTGGTGAACTGGCACAGTCATGTTCATAATCCCCTGTGAGTACTGAGTACTCTTAAACACTAGAATTCGTATGCTGATGGTGGTACAGGTTGCGCCATGACGGGTATAAACTTGATGAGATGGGACCGCTCGCGATGGAAAATAGTGTATTCGATCTTTGCGGTTTGTGCATCATTCGGCTCATGTTGATTCTGCAGAAGCGAATGAAGAGGTTTTGAAGGCGGTGGCTGAGTTGTAAGGCTGTCCTATCGCTGGGGCATTTACGCGCCGTTAGTATATTATCCTATGGGGGATCGGTGCTTTAACCACTGCCACGGGGTCGTTCCGGCTTGCGATAATCCCCCCATGAGCAATTTTGTTGATTGGGTCCGGTTCCAGGATTGATTCGTGATTGATGCTTATTTTGCGGGGGCCCGATGCTGAACTGGCAGTTGATCAGATTGAGAACTAGATAACACCTCTTAGTAGAGGTTGCACCGACAGTGGCCACAGACATCAAAAGATGGCTACATGTGTGGGGAGAATATAAGGCTGTGGACTCTTCGGGGGTCGGCCTAGCCCTCCAGATCAACATAAATGCCTTCCCAGACCGAGTTAGCGTGTGCTGGGCAAACCCAGACCCCGTCAGCTCGCAACAGTTCTACATAACTGAGTAAGATCCTCCCCGAAGATTACCAAGACCGACTGCCATGGAATCCAAATATCCAACACAACAGCTCCACAGGGGAGATAAGAGGCCATTATCATGAAGTAAAATTAATGAAGCACGAAACAAACCAGACGGGGGACTAGTAAAGTGTTACCCTTAAGCGCCTTTTTATTACAAGCTATATATAGAACAGAGAGACTGGTCAGATGTTTCGAAGCGGAACCAATGGTCCCACTGGTTGAAACGGAGGAAGATAAAATCAACTGTCTAGCATTTCTCTGCACCACACGATCACACTTAGCGGGCGTGGAGACTGAGATCACACCTGATATCACGCCTGAGACCAAATCCTGGGTATTTTTGTGTATTCTCCGAGTTCCTCATGGATAGAAGTCATTTTTACCCACATGTTCACAGAACGGGAATACCAGTCCGTGGGTCCCCCTCCTCTTGGATGCTACTTCAGAGCCATGAACATAGTTCCGGGACCCCGCAATGAACCCAAGCCCACGCACAGAAATGATCCTCTCCGAAGCTGATTAATCAGGCGAAAGAATGATCCCCGGGTCCCTCTGTTACTTAGACGCGATACCCCCCATGTCCGCGATATGATATCGATGTTCTACGACCTCGGCCTCTGGGGGCTCCGTGCCAATGGTGTGGGCACCTGTCAAAGGTCAGCCAGGGCCCTCTGAAGGGAGTCGTGAGTGACCGAGGTCCAATCATGGAGTTATCATCCGATGTTTCTCTCAGACCTTTGGTGCGCTTGACAAGGGCACTACACTCACCCACCGCGCCCATCACTTGTCGATGACAAGAATCCTGAACCGGCTGGCTGGCGAGGATGTGGCTATGAACTTCCTCAGGCAGGATCTGGCTATTCAGTATGACTTTCCATCGCCTACAATCACTGATAGCAAGATGGCGAACGCCTCCAAAGTTCCACTACTTCCCATAGACCCATCCGTTCGCGGTGGACCATGCACGTAAGGTGAGCCTTATTCACCGAGTTGGACTCTTCGTTACTCTGACGACCACAAAACACACTCCCATTATTACGGCGAATTTCTGAAAACCGAGGCATATTAAAAGTTTGAATGGCCTACAATTGCAAATATCCTTGATCGACCGGCTGTGCAGATTAATCTGGGTACAGATGCCATCCATCATTCATTATCAACTTCGATTTTCAAAAAGGGCCGGCCTGAACGTCGATCGCGTACATATAACGAGCATTTGTCGACGTTTCTCACTCCCCTCGCTAGATTCCGTTTTCGCCCCCTTCTTTCTTTCTCTTCCCCCAACACTTTCCAAGTTCCCCTTTGAGCCAGGTGCTCTACATCCCTTACCCTCTCGTTCAATAATCGACGTGGTTCCCACTACCCGATCGACACGCCGGCGTTTTTCTGCTTCATCCTCATCTGATTTGACATCATGTTCAAGGTTATCGCTCTTTTTATCCTGTCCATTCTTTTTTTATACACCTCAGCTGCTCCTACTTTCGAGAAGGACATCAACCAGCCCACTACCAACTCCACAAAGTCTTGGGAGGCTGCCCATGTAAGTTGCCCGCCGTATACATGCCGGAACACACTAGGCGTTGCATTTAAGCAACCCACTAACATGGCACCTCGTGACATTGAAGGCATTCCTTAATCCTTCTAGCTTTGCGATGCCTGTTAATTAAATTCTACCCGGTTATCAGGTCTCTCTAGCCCAGTTGCTTTGATCTGACCGTCTCATTTATCATTTCTTAGCAACTCCCCAGGATGGTGCTGGACCCTACTGCCTCTCTCCGGGAATCTGATAAGATTGTGATTCTCGCTTATCGGCAGCAGATTGACCAGGTGTGCTGGTATAACCTAGATTAGTGACTGACCGATCCTTACCGACTATTATATCAGTATTTCAACGGTTAGTCTACTCGTTCACAAAAAACATTGAAGCTGACAATGATATCCTGAAGTTGCGAGCGTAGCGTACTGGGTAAGCACTTCCAGATCTTTATTTCGTCCCGAGAATATGAGTGACGGTTGTGATATTCAGCTTTACGAATATTTCCTAACAATAATTCCTGAGATTTCCTTCATCTGGCCTTCCCGATGGACATCCGTAAAAGTGCTCTACTTGTTGACGAGATATAGTCCTTTCGTTGACTCGGGCCTCGCGATCCCTGGTAAGCTCTAAGGTTTTTCTAATCAAATGAATGAATAAAGACGTCAGCACTACTTACTAGCATATATAATCAGCACAGCAACGACAGAGATGTGCATGAATCTCAACATTGCTCATACGAGTACGCGCATCCTTATATTGTTTGCTTACATGCATTAACTTCAGTAGTCTTCGTATATATTGGAATTGTCTTCGCCGAAGGTGATCCGAGCCTCCCGGCCATTAAGATTTGACTCTCATTTTTTGTCCAGTGATGCTTGTATATCGTGTATGGGTTGTTTGGAATCAGGGGCAGTGGATGGGTTGTGGACTCTTCGTTTTCAGTATCATTTCAATGAACACAGCGATGGGACTTACTCTCGCGGTGCTGAGCTCCTCCGAGGGTGAGCATTATCTTCCGTTCAGGCTCGAGCCCTTGGGAAAACTGGTTCGTTTCTTCCAATGCAGTCGTACCAAATCCACCGCTAGGTTGCGCTGTCGTTTCCAATATACCGTTAGAAATAGCCTCCTTGGTATTCATCTTGGGATATTCACTCGGTTTGTCAAGTCCTGTCCCACCCGGCGGACTCCATTCGCTCATGTCGTTATTTGTAGTCCTTGTGGTTTTAATGTCTGCTCGGTATATCCACACCTATCGTCCGTCAAACCCAGTTCGCCTTTGTTCCTGTGCTTACGTCACCCTCAGGTAATGAAGCCTATGGAGATGTAGCATTTGTGCGGGCCATCCAGCTGGACGGTATGTTTATTCACTGGTATTGACTTTTCTAGTGCCAATTACCTCCTTCAGGCCTAGTTCCATATCTCTTCCTCTTATGTGGGTACCTCTCATTGTCTTCAGTGTAATTCTCATCTAAACTCGATCTTTTGACCAAGCGGTCTCTCTGTGTAGCATGTTGACGACTATTTTCACGGCTCCAGTAAGGATGTTCTCCAACTTCTACCGCACCTTACCTGATGCTGCGTTTTAGGAAGACTATGGTCTCTTAATGCTTAGGTTAGTACTAAGTGGATTTCTTACGCTTCACACCCGTAACACTTGGATCATGCCAGGTTCCAACGCATTACTCACAGTGTAGTTGCGTGTCGAGTCGTACTTCAGACAAAGGCACGGCTTAAGGGACAGCAGGATGGGCCTCTGAATGACATACATGGAGATCCCGGATTTGATACCGCCACTCTGGAGGGCCAGGATAAGTAGTGGCGTTGTAAACAATGTATCCGTAGAACCAGTGGAAAAGAATCTCCAAACTACAATTCTGGCACAATCTTTACCCCCAGGTTTGAGTTTAAAGGTCGGCTGTGTGGCTGAAGATCACGGTCATGATTGTTAGGAGAGACGCGATATGATGGAGTTTTTCCCCCTTTTATCTCTTCTATTTCCTTCTCAGCTCCTATTTCATATGTTGTACGTTCCTAATAATGACCGTTTCCCCCAAGCCACTCCTTCACACTGGCGGTTCTTTCAATTTACCTACTCATCACATACTCGTAACACCAAGTCTGCGCGGTTCCAATATGAAGCACAATTGCGACCCCCTCTATTGAGGTGATAGAAATTGAGAATTCAGACCTCCTTTACTGGGTCCCCTGAATGGAATCTATCACCCTCAGGCTCTCTAAAACCCACGGGATGCTCACAGAGAAGGGCTATGGTGCATGTCTATCTACTTCTTGATGAGGAATAAATACACTAGATATGACTAGGAGCAATGAATTTCTAAAGATGATCACAAATGTACTATTGGGGAATGTCCATAAACCACTCGAGATAGAAAATCCTGCTGCGACTGAATTATCTCTGTACCCTTGCCCGACCCGGTATCTCTGGGCATCTGTATATCTCTGAGGATTGGATATCTGCAAAGATAAGATGTTGTTTTTGTGACTAACACGTCGGATTTGGGAAGTACTACTACCTATACTGAGACAAGCTGGGAAGTAACTGCACCTCCGGATAGACTTACGTATGTAGATTCTAAAAGTTCTGTGCCAGCCAATTCTTCATGCACGCAGCGTCTCTGGGTAATGCATGCTCCAAGTGAGGAAAATGCCAGCGCCCAAAATTCAAGGGCACACCTGGTGAGATGCACGGGACGTGGTGGGAATGATCTAACAGTGGTTCGAGAACCAACACTAACTTTCCAGAGATGAACCCACCAACTGTCATCGGACTATGTTTGAAGAACCACTTACTACAGTGTCTTCGAAGTAAAGTGTGAACTGCTTTATTGAATCAGCACCCATACCGCAGATAACAAATATTTGGACGGGGCTTCGCCCGTTGTCCTAGACCATAATAAATACAGAGCTACTTTGCAACGGACATGACGCACTAGATATCGAGGCTGCCGGTGTACTGGGCCATAGGTACAACAGGTGGTGCGGTAGGTTTCCGGCCTGAAACGAGTCCGATGCCCAATCAGGTAAACAGGGTACCCAGGCGCCTGATCCCTCGAGCGATCCATCCTTGTCGGGCGCCTCACCGTGGCTACAGACAAAAAAAATAAGGCGGTTTCATATAGAGAATAGTAAGTTAGTTAATGTATTCAACTCGATTTCCTCTCTATATTTTACACAGACGGGAACGAATGTCATCGAAGGATGCTTGTGAACAACCAGGGGGCGCGTCCTTGGTCTTTGTTTTTGATAACCACGTCAGAAGCCTCCAAATCGTTTACCCCTCCGCCATCTGTATGAATTCTGCAATAACATGATCCATTCCTTCAGAATCGACCTTGAATCCAAGCCCTATCGCGTATGAACAATCAAACCTCGCCGGCCAAGACGAGACAATCCGCCTATTTGTTTCGTCGTCCTTGAATTCAATCATCTCCAAAGCCCGGGGCCCAGCAATTTTGCTTAATGATTGAAGCATCTCCCTGATAGTGACAGTGAATCCAGGCAAGCAGATAACGCGTGTATGAGAGAATAAGTTGTCTGCGGGTATCATGCAGGCGAGAATGAGATTCTGAACGGTCGTTATTGGCGAGGCCAGCCAGACTTCTAGGTCTAGCTCAGCGGACTCCATGGAGTTACCGATGGGGCATACCGCCCGTTGGCCATTCAGCGGTTCGCGAATGATAGCTAGGGAGGAATCTCAGCTACGCGTTGCGGGCGGCGGGGATGCAGGACCGCAAGCTTACCAGAGAGGAATGAAGAAGTCGCCGCAGCGGGCGCACCTGACCGCACCACGATCGTTGGGAGCCGGCAGATACGACCATCTACGAAGCCTCTGCGAGTAAACTCATTGATATAAAGCTCACAAGTGAGCTTTTCCGTTCCATACGCGCCTTGCGGCACCGCAATTGTAGAAGGGGTCACTACTTCTGGCTAGGCAGAGGTCAATTCGGCAAAAGGAATCGGGCGAATGTCAGTTGACTTACCAATGGACCGCCATAAACTGCGAGAGAAGAGGTAAAGACAAATTTGATCAACTTGTTCGCTTGGGCTCCATAATGTCGTGTGGTTTGCAACAGGGCAACCACGGAATTAACGTTGATCTATAGGGATATGAGAGGGTATGAGATTCTCGTCAAGTGTTGTTGCATTCAGGGGATTCCAGAACCTTAAGGCCCAGATCAAAGTTATCCTCAGCCCCACGGGACATGGTTCCATGCATACAGTATATCACATCCGGAATCCCATATCCGGTTTCATACAACTGTCGAATTTGGTGGTCATCGGTCAGGTCCGCCTTCATAACCTTCGCTTGAAGACCGGGAGGAGGACTAGGTTCCACAACATCTGTCAGGATCAACCGTATAGCTCCTTCCTTTGCTAACGTCTTGGCCAACTACGCGTGATGTCATTGACAAGATACTGAGCTGAATTAGGAGTTCCTCACCAGGCTACCTAGAAATCCTGCCGCACCGGTAATTAGAATGGTATCGATTGACATCCTTGAGTTTGAGCTTGAACTATCTAGCAAGAAAGAAGTATTCCTTGTATGCCGTAGATTGGGTGGGAATGGGTACACGGAAGCGGGGCTACCGGCCCGGATTGACATGTCTGAGTGTGACCAGGCTGGACACAATAACTACAGAACACTCGGTCATGTCACTTTCTACCCACATCCACTCCTGAACAACCAAGTGGTTATTGTGGTATCAACTACTACACAGGGACAATTGGAAACGACCCCATATATCTTCTGTCCCTCGTCCGGACCTTGGGCTGGTCATTCCTCTCCTTCATGCCAGTGGTTGTGATTGGGTGAAATATGCCCATCTCTTTCCCAGTGGATAATGGATCAGGATATGCGGAAACGACTACTTCCTACTCATTACCCGTTTCACCCAAGCTGACGAACGCTGGGCCACGGCATCGAACCACATCAGATGAGCGACCATTCAATATCATTACACGGAGGCTCAGGGAGATTGGTGCAATTTCTCTTGAGGATTTTCTTTCCGATACGCCAACCGATGATCCTCCGCGCGTCCATGTCTCCAAGGTCATTCCGTATCGCATAATGTCTACCACCGACATTGATATGGGTGGTGATGCGCGCGTCTCTGCGGCGAATGTCGGGAACCGATCTCCCAGTCCTTCGCATATCCCCGCACCGCTTTCTGAACGGAACATGAATGGTGAAACAAGAACAGGCTCTCATTTCTCACGAGACAACGCCATCAGTCGCTTGCATCAGACCTGCATTCATGCTCTCGGATCCCCCGATCGCCTCAAATATGAATTTCTAGAGGAAAATGGGCAGAAGAGTGGGTTATTTACTCAACTTGAATATTCCTCGCGGAGTTCTGACAACGATACACAGGCAAGCAATGTATTCTCACTATCGTGCGCTCTAACGACGAACTGCGTTCATATAAGAGTGAGGCAGTCTTCCTCCGACGAGCAGATGCGAAGGCGCGAGTTGCGAGCATTGCCATTCAAATGGGGGCTCTTGACTTTATCCGGGGTGGAGAAAGTCCAGATGGCAAGAAAACCAAGAGTGGATTGGGTCCATTGGCTTCAGATACCACAGCCTCTAACGGGCTGGACCCAAGTACGCCTGAGGGTTCAATCGACAAGGCTTTGCTCGAATGGAGGGCAGGAAGAGTTCACTCAGAATGGATTTTCTATAACGATCCCAGGGTGGTCGGCCGTAAGTCATTTTCATCCACCCGCCCAACTTAGCTCATGACATTCTCTAGAATACGGCGCCGCATTGAGGATACAACTCACACGGCATTCTTTACGCGTTTATTCTTGCGATTCCTCTTTCACCTCCGAATCTGATGCCAGAGCCGCCTGTGCTCAGAAGGCCCTGGACGAGGGTGTCCTCCACTATATCAAATTTGGAAACGGTCAAAAAGAACCCGCCCAACTCCTCATCGAAGACGAGGAACCCGAACTCTTCGACCAACAACGGCCCCCTACGAAAACCAAGACGCGACCGATGACGTTGCAGTCATATTACGAATCATTACCTCAACCTTTTCCAGAATCTTTCGGCACCAAGTCGGCTGTAGAAATCAATGCACCGAGTTTTATCAATACCTTACTTCAATCTGCGCGCGGTGGCCGTCTCAAATATAATTTCTATTGGATCACGGACAAAATAACTAGCCGTGAGTTTATTTCGTAATCTGCTTGATGGATGATGTTGACATTTTCAGTCTTGGGTTGTCTCCTGCGTTTGGAGAGAGGGCAGGAAACGAAGAGTTATTTCGTTGATCATCTGTTTCAGAAGCGAAACGATGCCAAAGCGGCTGCATGCCTTCTCGCATTGTCACAAGGGATCGGTGACTACATTCGGGCTGTTAAAGCATCAATGGATGCCAATTTCACGCCTGAGATGAGGAAACTTGCCAGCGAAAAATTCATTTTCGCCTTGAATACTGAATGTAGTAAAATTCGTCAGGGAAACCGACTCGTTTTCACGTACACCGACGATTTGGACGGTAAGTTAATTCACTAGTTTTTTTTGTTACATCCTCATGAATACCGCGTTTCTCTCTAGCATTTGGAGCGAGCCTGGAGATCGATATATCATGCAATCCAGAAACAACAGATCTCCGCAAGTGGACTGTTCCTTCCGAATACAGGTCCAAAAATGACGCGAAGCTAGCCGTCTGCTATCGAGCCATATCCCTAGGAGCGATTGAAGTGCTACACTTCAAAGGATCTCCACCTCCGCCTGGTCATATTTCGTATTGGGATGTGGTTCAAGGGAAAGGAGCGGCGCCGCGAGCTGCAAAGCGGAAGACTGTAGAACCTGATGCTGGCGGAGAAAGCTTCGGTCAGCAGAAAAAGCGAAGGAAAGATTGGCAAAGAGTCGAACGACAGGATGACGTTCTACTACGTTCACCAAACGGGATCTCTAACAATCCTAAGAGATCGGAGCAGAAGAAACCCCATAACATGCGGTTTCAGGAACCGAATGGAGGCACTCCTCATGACGCCTTGATTTATTCAGAGGGGATTTCACCCCCTGGAAATGGCGCCTCGAGACACCATATGCCGTCTCCACCTCGTTCCGGAGGCCTCGAGAGCTTCTCCCAACCACAGACACCATACTATTCTCCCTCTGTTATTCCTAATCCGCACTATCCCGTTTCCCCTCATTTGCTGAGCCCCACATCCACGCCAACCTCGCTTTACTATCAACCGTCAGCTCCATCTCCTATTACTTTTGCAACGTACCATCCTCATCCTATTATGCCTGAACAATTCATTCCTCATCCCCAAATGTACCACCCTCATTTCGTCCCTGGCTATCCCCAGCCGACACCTTCACCGTATCATCCCATGACCTCTCCTTATCATTCTCCTTACGTATACCCTCAATCCACTGGTAGCCCCCTATACCTACCTCCAACCCCGGACAACCGATCGATGGATGTACCCGACTATCGCCCTGAAATATATTATCGCCATTCATCTCAGGCCCCGGTCCACCTCATCCCAGCGTCCCCACTTTCCACACCACCCCGCCCGCCGAGGGTTAAGAGGATCGATAGGAACGCAGCGCTTTCGCCTCTTAGAGTTACTGATACCCTCACGGAGCTGGAGGAAGTAGGAAGATCAAGCAATGAAGAACATATGCAAGAGGTGGTTAGAGGTGAAGCCACTGCCACTGCAGGTAGGGTGGATGAAGGCTTGGAGCCTGGAGAGTTGACGGAAGGGGAAGAGGAGGAAGTTACGAAAAGGTGCCGCCAACTGGAACGTCGGGCGAGCATGCCTTAAATGATTACGACGTGGACGGGTGATACGTACTTACTCTTTTGTCTATCCTTCGCTTCCCGCGGATGTTTACCGCATTTTTTATGCATGGAACTCTAGACTTTGATCCCACGTTCCTTTATTTCTGGTACAAATGATATGCAATTGTATTAGGTTTTATAATCGTCCTTTTGAATACCGACAGCCAATGCCAGATCCCCGAAGGTTCGAATGCTTCAGATGTCTTACCCATGTATCCCATTAACCTGAACGGAACTCTGAAGGTATTTGCTGACCTATTTAAGCTTTCACTCGAGGTGACAGAAGACTTCAACGTCCTGGTTGAGGCAGTCGGGTGAAACCTCCCGGTTATGCGGTACAGATAGTGGAGTAAAAACGCACAACCCCAGCGGGTCCGGGGCATGGTGACGATGCATTTTCCTTTGCCGAGGCCCTAAGACAAGGGGGTGAATCAAGAGCAATAAATTTATGTTTGTAGGGCACGAGGTCCGTACCTACCATACACTGATACTTATTATTATTTATTTCACACGAATGCCGCGCCATTCCAGTGCCATGCAAATAAGAGCGCCAGAGAATGTATAGCCTCTTCCCTGTGGAGTCGCCAGTACGTATATGATGTCAACTTACGATTCTTGTGACCAGAATTCCAGCTGTCCAATGTACCGATCTCCTTCATCCACAACTCATTACAAGTTTGTAATCGGTGTTGTGACAACCTCATACATAAAATGGTACATGGGGTATTATTAATGGGTATTATAATCAAAAAGCTTATAAACCGTCGATCCTTTCAGCGAATCGTCAATTTTTGATCCACTACGTCAATCCTCTTCATCACGGTATTCCTGGCCCTCGTGCTCCGGATCCTTCTGATGTTCACTGTCCTCATTGCCATGCCCAAGAGCTCCGCGTTCCATGGAATCTTCCCCGTCCTCCAGCCTAAGTTTCCCTACACCGGGGCTCGATTCTTTGGTGAGCTGATAGGACATTGTTTAGTAAGAAACATGTAGCGCTTCGGGTCTCATACATACCGCAACATATAATGCACAAGAGATAATCATAAAGGTCCCAACTGCAGAGAGGGTAGTCGGCATCGTGTTGAAGAATATCTGTTCGAAGATCGTAGCGAACACAATCTAAGAGTCGATTTCAGGAAGTTAATTCAAGTTCGTGGGGGAAAAAACGGTGCCCACCTGGGTGTAGATAGCCATGGTACCCCGGCCCGCTGTTTCACGAGCAAGGCCCATGGTCAGGAGAATCTATCATGTATAGATAAATAAAATGAAGTGCTGATAGCCCCGGTTTTGTGACCTCATTACCTGCGCAATAAACCCAAAGATCCCAATCATGACTAGCATGGCGAGCCAATCGAGCCTGGTGGGTACAATAAATGGAGTTTTGGTCACAACCATCCTAAAATTTGAGATCAGAGGACTGTCCGGTGGGGGATAGCAACTCGAATTCTTACCCAATAGAAGCAACAACGACGCATTGTGTAGAATATGATACTAGTGCATGTAGAGGGTGGGCGCGTTTACCGATGGCTCGCAAACTAGTATCTACAATTTCATCAGTGAAAATACCATCGTGAGATAGAAACGACCTACAAACTCCTGTTGCTCCTAATACACCTATGAGTGCTACTCTACAGATGCCGCATGATCAATATGTTTGTGATCGTGATGTTTGATGAAGAAGGACTAACCCGACGGCAATCAATCTCTCCTCCGGTGTCACCTCCGAGTCTCTGGTGGGATCACCTTCTCGAAGGAAATTGCCAGGGGCTTTGGCATTGCTGGCACGAAAGATGAAGGGGGGTCTAGCGATGAGTATGACGCCAACAAGGCTCAGTACTAAGAACGGGGTTAGTAGAATCCACATATTATCTCCTGTGGTTCACGTACGACCAGCAAGGGCTTCTCGTCGGGTAAGTTTCTCTCCTAGGAACAGTGCTCCAGCAATAGCCGTACATAGGGGTGCGAGGAAAGTAAGCACTGTTGCGTCGGACAGCGAAAGGAACTGCAGCGAGAAGTACACGCCAAATAGAGAGAAGAAGCTAAAAGCGTACAGTCTGAGTTCTGTAACCACAGTATTTTAAGATAACACAAACCCTGAAAACCCGCGGAAGACGAGCAGCCAGCGGATGCCCTTAGGACCCGTGAAGGGACTGGGTACTCCAGTTAATAGCCTGAGTCCACATATCAGTATTCCGGCAGCGTTTCGGTAGCAATAGACTCACATGTAAGTGACGGAACATATGTACGTGATGCCCTAAAACACGATAAATTTCATCCGAGTAGGTTTGGAGCAAAAACCGCCGCACCATGCGCACTAGTATAAGCTTGGTCCGGAAGGCGTCAGTGAGACAAGAAATCATTGGGAAATCATTGGTGGGATGGCGAGCTCACCTCCAACGTTGAGACCGGCAGGTCAATGCTACTCAGTTTCTTCACTGCCAAGTTCATGAGGGAGAAGAACATCTGGGAGGCCATGACGAGCAGAAGTCCAGCATTCCGTCTATATGTGCCCTTCACCGCCTCCAAGGTATGGTGCGACCTAGTCCACCGCCCGGGCTCAGGGAATTGATAGTCATTGGATTGAGAGCTGGAAGTCTTCGCTGGGTCAGCATCACCAGTACTTGGGAGGGTGTAGGTGTAGGTGGGGGACATGAGCGTTGGAGGCAGAAGATGAGGGTTAAACCTCGAGTTCTAGTCACCAACTTCGCGTTAAATTCAAGCTGTCAAGTAACGCTCCATCTCGAGCATAGCCCAAAAATGAAACGATTAGAAGTTCGGCGGTTCTAAATAAGATACGACAGATATCCCAGCTGGTGAGAAGGTTGCAGCCGATGCGCGCCGCTAGCTCCGGCCATCGGGCGGCAGCCCCAGTGGAAGTGGGGTTCTTGTACCTCTATGAGCTCTTATATCAGTGATTGATACAATATTGACTTTTGCACTTGATCACGATCTTTCAGGTATGTGCCTATGTTTGAGGTGCACATAGTCTGAAGGACACGCCGGGTGAAGAGACTCGTTGGATGAAATGGATAGGTCTCCGAGCATGATTAGTATGTAGAGTAGTAACATTTCGGGAGGGCCCGAGAAGCACAGTATATGGATCGGAGATAAGTGTGGCGGGGGTCACCATAAAACGCAATCATATATGTCTCGCCGTTGCGGTCGTGTGGCCTCTGCATGAAGGAAGCCTTTGACGAGAGAGTGAGAGACGGCATGCATCAGTGTTGGTGACAGGGAGTATCAGTGATGACTCCCACGCCATCGAGAGCCGGTTGGCCATCCTAGTCCCATGAAACATTTTACCATCTTGCCAAATTCCTACCCAGCTGCCCCCGCGCATCGCGCATTCGGTTACTAAAGAGTCAAACCCTTGTGCTGGTCTTTGTTACTTTCGTCCCGCCTGCGGCGAGCCGCTGGTCCTCTCGACTCCGGGATAACTCACCGGGCACTCACCTTAGGTGCACAAGTATAATTCTTTAAACTATATTCCTCCCAAGACTTCAAGCGACAACGTGGACTATCTTGTACAGGAGGCTTTTGTTCAGTATCATGGCCGGTTCCTGGTGGGCTGCACATTTGCCTCGGGTGAATTTCGGACGCTTTATGGCGTTTGGTTGCCACATGTTTTCCATTCATCGACATCATGCAACATGCAAGGGTCGGCAAGCGCGAAAATTGTCTGCCCTCCATAAGAGTTTAGTGCCCCTCAAGCAGGTGTGTATAAGTGTGGCTGGATGTCCTGTGAGGCTTTCTCCGGCACCCTTTCATCTTACCTCTACGCGTCCGGCGTGCTTACTCCCCTGTTCAGATAGTTCGTTGGCTAAAACTCATTCAATCTATCGTATTTATTCGGAAAACGCAATTTTGCCGTGATGTCGACCAATCTTCCTGAACGAGAGCTCCCTACTTCTAGCAGGACTTGGAGTCCCACTCCTTCCATGGATGCTAGTAGGAATGAGCGAGGCGGGCGGCTCATCGGTGACCCGAGCACCTCGACCTCACCATCGCATCTGCAACAGGGTTCAGCTGCAGGTCCCTCCCAAGTCTTTTCTGGCCAGGATAGCCCTTCCAAGGTCAGCTTCGGGTTGGCTGCACCTCAGAAAGGTCAGCTCTCTCTGAATTCATTTTCTCCGTTTCTCGGTTCTCATCTACCAACACGCAGACTATCTGCGAGTCCAATCACCAGACAGAAGTCACATCCTCGACCGTACTTCGCAGGAGACAATAACTGTACCTCGCAATTCTGTTCAAACTCAGGAAGTTCACCAATCCATCGGCGCGACTTCACCCACGCCTTCCATTCATTTAACCCTTCCCACTCGTCGACAAACCGCTTCGGACAGCTCGGAGAATACGGAGAATCAGACCATCCAACAGCAGTCACATATTCGGATTCTCCAGGATTCGAACCTCACACGTTCCCCAATCGAAAGTACCCATCCTATCTCACAGGAGTATGGCTTTTCGGACTCGGAAACAGATACGGATATTGAACAAAGGGAGCGCTTGCCACCAGGCAGTCTGGCCGCACTCCATGCGCATCATCCACTACCGCCGCTTCCCCAAACCACTTCCGACGCCCAAAGTCAACATAAGAGTAATCAGCCAGATCAGCGCTCTGTGACTTACACTTCTCCTCGGTCCCAACGCCACCAGAAGACCCGGCGACCACAATCCGCCGGGAGTGCTATCCTGAGCGCGTTTGATAGAAACAGCGGCTTGGCTGGTGTTGGAAGTAGGAGTAACGTTGGCAGTTTTGGTGCAGGTGTGGGTGTGCCAACTGCGGCCACCAGTCATATGCAAGATGAAGTCATCTCCGGCAGTACTATTGCAGGCCTCACGACAGCCGCAAGTCATCCCACTTTCAACCGCTCCCGCACTCTCAATTCTGTCAGTGGGCAAAGGTCAGGTGTAGATTGGATCATACCTTTGGATGACAAAGTTCGTTTCTCCCGGTATCATGTTTTGCAAATTTGACTGACAGTCACCAGCCTACTCGTGAAAGGACTGTGGGAGAGAGGCTAGATCCTACTCTCCAAAGAGCGAGAACAGAACGCAATAAATATGCTCTTAAAGCCAAAATGACTGGCTACGCTCTCAACATCGCTATTGGCCTTCAAGTTCTTATCGGCGCTTTGACCACCGGACTCTCCGTCGTCACAGAGGGAAAACAGGTACATTGCGTCCCTGTGAACATTCCACAAGGCTAATCACCTATCACTCCACTTAGACATCCATCATGACAGCGATCCTTGGTGAGCCCTTAATTGTCCCTTAATTGCTCCACTTTGTATCCTTCCTAACAACCATATCCAATTGCAGGTGGCCTTGCAACTATAGTCGCATCCTACCTGGCTCGTGCTCGTGGATCAAGTGAACCTGAACTTTCGATAGCTAGAGTCAAGGACCTCGAACAGTTTATACGCGAATGCGAGGCTTTTCAAATGGATCATGGCCATCTGCTGGGAAGTGCCAATCCACAGCATGCAGCACAGTTAGAGGCGCTGCGTGACAATTTTGAAGAACTACTGGGCAATGGCAATGGGTGAGTTTGTCTTTCTTTTTCCATTGTTCCCATCTCGTCAGAGACAATTCTGTATCACCAATCTTATCCTGTACCCACCCTCTCCTTCATCACACGTATTATACTGTCTTCTCTACCACTTTTATTTCAATTTGGATTGTACTTCTGGATTGGATATATGCTAACATCGTCTGTATGACAGAGAAAGACGACTAACACCCCCGGCTTAAAACGTTCATTAACACCCACATTCCTTATCATTATTTCTTATTTCTTATTGCAAGATATTGATACCCAAAGTCCTATCGTAGCACCAGAAGGCAGAATTCCGCACAATTCGTGCATTTATTTATGGGTATACCCTATATAATCCTTCATGTACAGATGATATATATATATAATATATGTAATGATTGCCGCATTTCACACGAATTACGATGATCCTCTGAAGTAAACTAGTATGATTGATTGGTAAGTAGGACATTGAGACATCAAATCATGTATGAGAAGTCTACAGGTATATGCTATATTGATTGTTCCAAATTCAACAGACATTGAGATGCATCAGAGTATTGAATATGCAATGCAAAACAGTAAGACGAAGTCAATTAACTATGTATCCTAAACGGATTTTTGGGATGGTCATGCCATGACACTGGCGAGAAGAGCCATGCGAATCTGGGAGGGAGTTTTAGTGACATCAAATAACTTCAACATTAGTGTACTTACAAAGAGGCCGTAACGCATCTGACGGAAATAAACAGCCCGCCTTGAATCGAAGTCGACCTCAGGGTCAATTTCTTTGAGGGTAGAAATGAGCTTTACTTTACTTAATTCAATCACCTAAGGACGTACCGTTAACACGAGGCAATGGGTGCATGACAATCATATCCTCCTTCGCCCTCGAGAGAACCGCATGATCCACTTTATAAGCATCCTTCACTTGCAACCATTCTTGCTCACTCTCAAATCTTTCCTTTTGAACCCTCGTCACATATAATACGTCCGTATCGGCAAGCACCTCATTGAGAGATTCGCAAACAGTGACGGGGATGCCGGCCTTGCGAGCCATAGAAATCACGCTCTGTGGCATAGCGAGAGAGGCTGGCGCGACAAAGTTGAGGCGAACAGAGTACAGGCAGAGGAGGGTGACGAGACTGTGGACAGTGCGACCGTTCTTGAGGTCGCCGAGGAGAGTGATAGTGCGACCGTTTACGGTACCAAGCTCAGATCGGATGGTATAAATGTCGAGCAGGGCCTGAAAGAACTCGAAGTATTAGCGAAAGTAAGTTATGAAGAATGCCTACGAACCTGGGTAGGATGTTCACCGATGCCATCGCCAGCATTAATGATAGGAACAGGCGAGAACTTGGCCGCCGTTTGAGCACTTCCAACATCAGGATGCCGGAGCACGATGGCATCCCCATAACATGCCAAGGTCCTGATAGTGTCAGGCAGTGTTTCGCCCTTGACCACAGACGACTTATCAGCGGTGATCGACACGACCTCCCCTCCACAACGCTTCATAGCGGCCTCAAAAGAGGAGCTAGTACGGGTCGAAGGTTCATAGAAGGCAGTGCACAAGACCTTGCCTCTAAGGATGTCCAGGGTACCAGTACGCTCAACCTGTAAGCGCATCTCGTGGGCCAACGAGAAGAGATCGTACAAGTCGCGTTGGGCAAACTGTTTGACTGAAAGAATGTGACGGCGATGGAAGGAAGGGTGAGGAATAAGGCTGGTGGAGGTTTGCCCTGTTTGGGGCGCTGGGTGGCTCTGAAGCTGGCCTGAGAATGGCTGGGGTGTAGAGCTAGGCACAGGTGGAACAGGAACAGGTGCAATCGACTCAAGGACTGTTTCCTTGGGAGGGGCGTGCGGCACAGCTGCGGCAGAGACATCGCGACCGGTTGGTGATGAGGAGAGCGTGCCATCCAGGAAAACGGTTTGATTATGAACGATGACACGATGGATTGCTCCATCGACTAGTTTTGAATCAAGTGGCGACCAAGGTCCGAGATGGCTCTTGAACGGAACCTTACGGCCAATGACGACCTCAACGTGGGTGTGAGTCTGTTCAGGAATGCCAAAGATGTGAACAGGATTGTCGTGGAGGCGGACACGAATATCATCAAGCGTAAGGCGTCCCTCCATCACAGCAGTGAGCAAAAGAGGAAGAACCTCCTCGAAGCCGGATGTCGGCGAGAATTCCTCGCCCGCATCAACAGCGACCTGGTATGGAACGGCGCCAACAGAGAACGCATCAACCTTATCGAGACGTTGCCACAAAGCCTTCTGGTCGGTCAAGGTAGGAAGCGCGGTTGTTTGAGGGAAGTCATCTCTCGAGTAGAAGAGTGAATAGAGTGAGACATCACAGGTGACCTTCAACTGTTTTGCTTTGCTGAGCGTAATGAGCAAAAGATCATCGTTGGTTTGGACATCCGTTATGTGAACGCTGCGATTGTGCAAACTTGCTAACAGAAGGATGGAAGCGAGATCGGACCCCTTGGCATTAGTGACAATAATCTTCTCTGTAGGCCACGTAGCAAAGTGAGCCGCGGTAACTGACAAGGGCGTATTCCCGGGAACAAACAGCGCCTTGGTCTGCAAGTGCACCTCCTCATTCAAGCTCTGGACATTGGAAGCTGTCGCAGTTACTCCAAGTGCGTAGTTACAGTGTGCAGCGTTGGCGAGGTTTTCTTGGGCCTGCTCCAGGGTCTGGCGATCAGTGATCGCACTGCTATACCCAACGGGAAGGATGATAGTGGTAGTAAAGCCGGAAGCGACAGAAGCTTTTGTAACGCGAGCCAGGTCCTGGCTGTTGGGAGTCGTCAAGTCGGGGACGAAGGCTGCGACATTGACAAGACCGGGGAAGATGTGAGTGTTGTGTGAACTCTTGGAGTCGATACTCGCAACCTCCAAAGGGAGCTTGCGAACGAGTGCCTCGGCAAGCATCTTGGCATTCTTGACATTCGTGATCAGCGGAACAGCGTAGTCGATGGCCATACGGCGAGTGTGATATCCCTTGCTTGTATAACTGGCTGGGCGGCGGTAGTGGTTCTTGGAAGGCAAGTTGATGTACATGTCGATAAGGTTATTGGCAAGATGTTGGGTCAAGGAGTACTCTGACTTTTCATTCGAACGTTCGTTCTCTCCCAGCGTGTCGAGGTACTACACAAGAGAGATAAATCACAACGCCCTTGTCTTGGGAACGCTCTGCTTACCTTGCAAGAGACACCATGTTCCGTCAAGAAGTCTGCCGTACCTGATGTAGCAAAGATATTGTACCCAGCAGCACTCAACTTCTGCACTGAGGGCAACAGCTCCAACTTCTCCCTATAGCTTCCAACCGAGAACAGGATGTTCTTCTTGGGAAGGACAATACCCGTCGAAATCAACGCCTTGAGATACGCCTCGTACTTATCATGACCAAAGCACGCAACTTCACCCGTCGAAGCCATCTCAACACCCAACACTGGATCCGCACCCGACAGCCGACTGAAACTGAATTGCGGCACCTTGACACCGACATAATCCACCGGAAGCCCAGCATCAGGATACGGCTCTACCGACAAGCCCAACATGACCTTGGTTGCCATTTCAATTGCGTCGATACCGGTGACCTTCGACACGAAGGGGAATGAACGCGCGGCACGGAGGTTGCATTCAATGACTTTGATTTCGTTATTCTTCGCAATGAACTGGATGTTAAATGGACCAGTCACATTGAGGGCGTTGCCGATCTTGGCCGTGGCTTCCTCAATTTGACGAACGGTCTGTGGGTCCAAATCCTGGGGCGGATGAATGAGGGTGGCATCACCAGAGTGGACACCGGCGTTCTCAACATGCTCCGAAATATAATGCATGATCATCTTTCCATCCTTCGCAATAGCGTCCATCTCGATCTCCTTTGCTTGTTCGATATACTTGGAGATAACAACAGGATGATCGCGCGAGACCTCCGCAGCTTGGGTCAGGTAGTTGATCAGATCGTCACCGGTAGAGACGACGTTCATCGCAGCACCAGAGAGGACATACGATGGGCGTACGAGGACAGGATAGCCAACTTTGTCACAGAAGGTAGTAGCCTCCTCGAAACTAGTCAGCTCCTTCCACCGGGGCTGATCAACACCGATCTCGTCAAGGAGACGCGAGAACTTGTAGCGATTTTCTGCCGTATCGATCATCTCTGGAGAGGTACCATATATCTTGACGTTCTCGCGGTAAAGTGGCAAGGCGATATTGTTGGGAGTTTGGCCACCCATGGACAGGATAACACCCCTCGAGTGTTCGGTGTCGTAGATGTCGAGGATAGTCTCCAAGCTGATATTCTCGAAGTAGAGCCGGTCAGCTTCATCGTAGTCAGTACTGACGGTTTCGGGGTTGTAATTAACCATGACAGTAGGGAACCCTTGGTCGCGAAGGGTGCGAATAGCACGAACGGCACACCAGTCGAACTCGACGGAAGAACCAATACGGTATACACCGGAGCCAAGTACCATGACACCACGGTCCTCGAATTCGATGTCATGCTCGACGGCGTTGTAGGTGGTATATAGATAGTTGGTGAAGGCAGGGAATTCGGCAGCGACGGTGTCGATTTGCTTGACGAAGGGGGAAATACCGGCTTCCTGGCGCAACCTGCGGACGGCCAACTCTGTCGAACTTAGGCAAGTGGCAAGTTGACGATCAGAGAAGCCAAGCTGCTTGGCCTGACGGAGCCGAGTTGATGAGATGTTGGACACATTATACTCGCTAAAGAGGCTGTTAAAATCTCCCTTGGGAGGAAAACAATCCAAGGACTGACCAGAGCTGCTTCTCCATCTGGAAGATGTAATAGAGCTTCGTCAGGAACCACTTGTCAATGTTGGTCATTTGGTGAATCTTGTCAACACTGTAACCACGATGGAATCCAGTGGAGATGGCGAAAATACGCTTGTCCGTGGGGTTAACTAACTCCTCATCGACGTCCTCAACATAGTCGTTCTACAATGCTCTTCAATCACCTGCGCAGTACAAAGGTTGAGAGTGACACTCGCCTGGGCAAATCCAAGGAACTGATCATCAATAGCCCTGATTGCCTTCTGAATCGTCTCCTCGAATGTTCTTCCAATGCTCATAACTTCACCGACACTCTTCATGCTACTACTCAAAAGCCTACTAACACGGCTGAACTTCTTGAGGTCCCACCGGGGAATCTTGACAACGCAATAATCCAAGCTGGGCTCGAAGCAGGCGCTAGTGACCTTAGTAACTGAGTTCTTGATCTCGTTCAAAGGGATTCCAAGACCGAGCTTAGCGGCGATAAAGGCGAGAGGATAACCAGTGGCCTTTGAGGCCAAGGCGGAAGATCGGGAGAGACGTGCGTTCACCTGGCCGAACCCTTAGCATAAGCACTTGATAGATAGGGAGGAATTTACCTCAATGATACAGTACTCGCGGGAAGTGGGATTGAGGGCATATTGGATATTACATTCACCAACAACACCAAGATGACGGATCACGTTGATGGCAGTGGTGCGGAGCATATTGTAATCCGAGTCGGAGAGGGTTTGAGAAGGGGCGATGACGATGGAGTCACCAGTGTGAATACCCAGAGGATCAAAGTTCTGCAAATCGATGAGCAATATATCAAGATTGACTGAATATACGACTAACCTCCATGTTGCAAACAGTGATACAATTATCCCTGCAATCACGGACAACCTCATACTCGATCTCTTTCCATCCCTTCATACTCTTTTCGACGAGGACCTGAGGGCTCGTGGCGAAAGCTTTGGCGCACAAAGCGCGCAACTGTGCCTCGTCCTGAGCGAAACCAGATCCAAGACCACCCAAAGCATATGCAGCCCGAACAATGACAGGGAAGCCGATGGTCTTGGCAGCAACAACAGCCTCGTCAACATTGATAGCAGTGGAACTCTGAGCGCACTTCTCCCCGATCTCTTCCATGGCACTGGCAAACAGTTGCCTATCCTCCGTCGTAATGATCGTCTCAATTGGTGTACCCAATACCTGGACACCAAGCTCAGAAAATTCGTCCTTCAGTTTGACACCGACGTTCAAAGCAGTCTGACCACCGAAAGTAACGTAGATACCATCGGGTTTCTCGTACTTGATGACTTTGCGAACGAACTCGGGAGTGACGGGGAGGAAGTAGACCTTGTCAGCGAGGCCTTTGGAAGTTGCGATAGTGGCAATATTGGGATTGATCAAAATGGTATAGATACCCTCCTCCTTGAGAGCTTTGATAGCCTGAGAACCGGAGTAATCGAACTCGCCAGCTTGGCCGATGGACAAACCACCAGAACCAAGGATAACAACCTTGGAGACTTTAGCACGAGGAACACGCCTATCATTATCCTCCTTGTTGCCGCCAGGCATTTTTATAGGAACAAGAGAATTCGTCTTGACACAATCCTCCACGTTTTGGATGAAAACGTCGAAGAGGAACTCGGTATCACGAGGGCCGGGAGTGGATTCGGGGTGGAATTGGACGGAGAAGAAGGGTTTATCCTGACAGTAGATACCCTCATTGCTACCATCGTTCGCGTTCTTGAAAAACTCTTTCCAGCCAGTTGGAAGAGTCGCAGTGTCAACCTGGAAACCGTGATTCTGGCTGGTAATGTAACAACGACCGGAAAGCGCGTCTGTACACGGAATGTTGTGGCCACGATTCCCGTATTTCATCTTCGAAGTCTTGGCACCAGCAGCCAACGCGATCAACTGATGTCCAAGACAGATACCAAATATCGGCCGGTCTCCTTTCTTCATTGCTGTTGAGAGGCGTCCAACAGTCTTTTCCGCCATGGTTGGATCTCCAGGTCCGTTTGAAACGAAAAGACCATCATAAGGCTCGGGATCAGAGAGGAAGTCATAGTCCCAGGGAACGACTTTAAGTTCAACACCGCGCTTGGTGAAGCACCGGATCTGGTTATATTTCATCCCGACATCGATGGCCAAGATGCGCAAAGGTCTTCCTAAAGGGTGGAGGCGCGGTGTCGCAGTTGGTTTGAAAACACGAGGGGCAGGGATGGACACAGAAGCTACGAGATTCCGCTGGTTGGGATCGGAGAAGGGAACGTCGATGTAGTCCTCACGCCATGAGTAGGGGGTGGAAGGGGCGGAAGGGTGAGAGGGAAGGCGAGGGAGTGAGGGAGAATGAGAGTTGGGCCTGCTGACGTGGGGTTCACCTGAGCGAGCGAGGACTTTTCCAAGCATAGAACCTTTTTCGCGAATTTTTTTGGTCAGGGCACGGGTATCAACACCATACAGAGCAGGAATGCCATTTTCTTTGAGCCAAGCGGAAAGAGAAGAGTGTGCGAGGAAATGGCTGTAGTCTTGAGAATAATACCCAACGATGAGTGCGGCGACGTGGATGCGTGAAGACTCGAACTCCGAAGGCAGGTCATCCAGGGACGGGAGACGTTCAGGGACACCGTAGTTACCCACTAACGGGTAAGTGAGCACAAGAATCTGACCCTCGTAAGAGGGATCCGTGAGGGATTCTGTGTACCCGACCATCCCTAAAGTGATTGTGAGTGGCCACACAAAAATTCATTTTAACGATCACTGAACCTGTTTGGAAAACACATTCGCCCGAGACGCTCCTCTTCTCAGCACCGAAGCTGATACCACAGTACGCAGAGCCATCAGCAAGCTCTAGGACACCATCGACGACTTCCGTCGGATCTACATTGAGTGAGGCGGCGGTTACTGGTGGGGCGGGAACGGTGGTGAAATTGCTGTTCACCCGAATGAGCGCAGGACGAAGAGAGTCGAGATTCCCATTCGGCACAGAATTTTTGGAAGTCATGATATGGGATAAATTAGGAGAGTAGAAAAGTCGTCTTCCTCACCACTCGGATTTGAGGGAGTCGAATGCGAGTGGGGAGGAAGAGGAGAAGAAGAAAAATCTGACAAGATCTAATCTCGCTAAAATTCATTGTTTGTCCTTGTGTGGTATCTATCAATCAAGGCGCAAAGTCCGACCCATCGATATCTTCATCTTAACGCTGAATCTATCATTGGTGTCCGTAGGTACTTTCCATGACAGATGGACGCGCAGCATTGCAGTAAAAAAATGGCGGTGCCTTTGCAAAAAATACAACTGTCCGACTGTCAAGGAGTGGAAGAAGAAACCAACGGGAGAGTAGTGTCCGAATGTCCGATGATCGACTCCGTCGATCAGGTCCTTCCAAAAACAGGATCAACTCTACAATCGCACAAGACCTACGAGTGGGTTCACGTAATGCTGAAATACACACGTACATACACTCAAGGAACTTGCGTGATTCCAGGGCGCGGCGTAGTTAGTACGTCCTGGAGTGCATTAGGTCAACTTCGTCTATCGAATTCATATCATTAGAACAGTGACATAGTTGAACACGTGACGACGATCGACCTACCTGCAACAACCACACGTTAAGCAGTCCACTATCGTAGCAAGGCATCCAGAAATCCCTGCCCGGTCCAGATCAATACAAGATGTGGTGTCTACCAAAAAAAATAACACCTACATCCTATAATACACTCCAAACAGCCCGCGATGACATCCACAATGGTCATGATGACAGCACCAATACATTGAAAAATCCCTAATACGTGCGATGCTTATGAGCACCCATCAACAATAGAGTCTGCCTTTGAACATACCTGCCAAACAAGAAAATATAACACTTCTTCGCGTCAGAGGAAAGGTGCGGCGGTCGAAGGCCAGATAGTCTTTCACATACCCCATTGTTCAGCGCTCAGCACTCAGCACTCAGTAGATACCGTAATTACGGTAAGGCTGGCGTCGATCTTAACGCGAGGGAAAGGTTGTATCAGAGAGAAAGAGATATTATGGCGATTACAAATAGAAGCCGGGTAAAGCTTATATACTAAGTTATAAAAGAATATTGCCTTCTGCTGCATGATTATGACGCAAACTTGAAACCGGGCGCCACTTCCCACTTTACCGTGGCGCAAAGTACTATGTAGAACTCTTATATTCCCTCCGAGTGCTTGATGCTCCATTACAATACTCGTCTATGATGCAAAGAATGCACCTGGAAGATAATAATATCTGCTTAGCTCCTCAGTGCAGACTCTAATCCCGTTCAAGACTCAGCCGTCCACGCGATCCAACATGCATCAACAACAAACGTCATGCTTACCAGGTGCATTCAGGGTCCTGAGTCCGCCAATTATACGATACGAATGGAGACCGACCCGGGGGTAATAGGTGGTCAGCAGCTTATAGTGATACTGCATGTGGCAACAGTCCGGACTGGATGTATATCTGAGACGCTAGGGGTGCAACACAACTGACACCAGTCTACTTACCTTCAAAAGTGCACTTGTAGGTTCGACATCAGCATACACGGACTGACGCAATGCATCACGATGCGGCACAGTGACCCATTCAAAACATGCCAAGGAACCGTCTTGTCTAGTAACCAAAGCCATCACCTCACTCAGCATCACGGACCGCGCGTGAATTCCCCACCTTTCAAGGAAGATAATTCCGACCCGTGTGAGTTTCCCCAGGAATAGTTATGGCCTCCTCTCCCCACACCGTACATCTTTAGAATCGTTATTGTAAATCCCCACGGACTTAAATTAATGCCGATAGATAAATCGAAGAAACTCTCTGATGGTCAACTCGGAGGCTATTGACGTGTGAAATAATCTTCGGACGCTCAGTAACCTACTATTGGCCAACCGACTGAGTACAGTGTTCAATATCAACTTGGATACGACTTCTTGACACGTCGTGAGAGCCCTTTACAAGACTAAACTAGTTACAAAGAAGTCCTAGAGCTAGTTTATGGTATACTCTGGCTACCCACCCTTCGCCCGACAATGGCGCAGGCCGAATACTGCCGGTACCTCAAAATTTGTTGAAGTAGTTCCTGGTGTGTCACCTAAGTAAATCAGGTCGGCAACTTGAGCGACGACCCGATGATATAGGCTATGATGACACAAGCGAGAGCTCGGGAAGCCTTATGACTCATGATTGCATTTGAAGGGCTGTCACTGTCAACCTTTGACAACCCTCTTGTTCACTGGGAAGATCTCAGACGGCAAAATGCCAGCTGCGCTTGTGATATGGTTCGCTCATCCAATAAGCTGGGATCTGGCCTTTAAATCACAATTCATGGGCTGAATCGTGAAAGTTCAGTTGACTTATGCCTGGTTACTTCGGAAAATATCAGAACACATTTATTTCATAACCACTATAACCGAAACCGTAACCCCGAAAACCCAAACAAGAACAAGGACCGGGTCTCAAATAACCAGACGCTAGCAGACTGCATAGGTGTACGTAGGAAGTCAAATTTTCCGTCATCAGTCTCCCGAACAGTGTTCAATCATCCTTCGGCTTGGGCCCAAGTTTAAAGGTTGATGTTGACGGGAGTGCAGCCAATAGCAATGACACCATTCTATACCCACCAATTAGCACGCAAACCCTAGTCAAGATCAGGAGGAAAATACTCACGAAGCTGTTGTTCTCACAGCAGACCGGTTGGGCAGAGCTATAGAAAAGAGATAAATATAAAGCATCAGTAATCACTCCCTAGTAAGGCAAAAAGGCACGGAGCTCTGGGATTCGCCCACCGCCAATCAAAGGCGCGGGTCCGAAGATTCGAAGATTTGAGTTTCCCGCCCCGACTCCACGAGGGGTCGATGCCCGTGAAGAGTGTGGAGCGACCCACAGATTATGGAGCTCGTCAATGACCGTGGAAAGATACTCACCAAGAGTTGCCTCCGACGCCAATGACGCTCAAGGGCGAGCAAGTGAGACCGCTATATGAACCTATGAGCATGCACCCTCTAGATTTTATATAATCTTTCAAACTTACACAAGGCCAGTGACGTCCGAGAGGACAACACCGAGGAGGCCAAGGAGAAGACTGACCGCGTTAGAGCTGGCGGACTGGACACTGTTGCCTATATACGAAACGCACCATTGAGCTCGCAAAAAAACAGGACAAAGGGATCGAAAGACTTACAGCATTGCAAGTCGCCAGTGTTGCATTGACTAGCCGGGGCAGTGGTGGCGGTCGGGGGAGAAGTCTAGCCAAGAGGTAAACTCGCGCTCTAGAATGATTAATAAGGGGTTCATGTACTTACAACCGTGACAGTGGTCGAGACGGGCTTGGTGGTGGTGACCGGGACGGTGGTGGTGACTGGTTGGGTAACCACGACGGTGGTGGTGACCGGCTTGGTGACAGTGGTAGAGTCAGTCACTGTGCTAGTGATGGTGAGGGTATGGCCATTGCTACAAAACATAGTCAGTGTATGGAGATACAACAACGGTGAACATGACCTACGAAACGGTCGTGTAGGTGGTGGGGTGAACATTGCCGGGCAATGCAGCCACGAAGGCGGCAAAGGCGACGTAGACATAGGCAAAAGCAGCGACGCGAGAGAACATTATGTTAGAGGGTTCAAGGTTGGAGCTCGAGGAGGTTGTTGGTAGTTGAACAGCTGAAAGAACTTATTCGACTGAGGATTTCAACAAACCTCGTCCCGCTTTTATACCGCAAAACCAGTGCTTGAGCACGACCACACCGTGCTTTCCCCCTGCTGAACAAAAGCTGGCCAATAATCACCGGAACCGCTCAAATCCCCATGTCAAACCGTTTCAAGTACGACATCCACATGCTACGTCTGGTAAACCCTTTCACGAGAATAGGTTCACAAACTCTTTTTTCCAGATTCTCTGCATATTCAAAGGCTGCCATCGACCGTCTAAGCTTCCTAAGATAGATCATATAAATATCCATCAATAACAAAAGAATATCTTTTGACACACCTGGGACATCGCCGTGATGCTCTGCGATCGCGACTGAATTCAAAGAACTTTCCCGTGGCAGCACATCCGATTGGAAGGCCCGGATGCGGTGAAGACTAACCAGCCGATTGGTTCATGTCAACCCCTGGCCTATCAAAAATAGCTTCTCAGCATCGGTTTGGGGTATGTATTTATTCATTTGTCGAGTTATACCCACCTTCCAAAAATTTCCGAGAGGTTATAGCCGACCCATATCATCCGAAAGTCAAGGAAGGCTCTTGACAGCCCTCCCACTCCACAATGGCATGGATCAGTACTTCAACACGTTCGAGTTAATCAATCGTGTTCGGGTCTTCATGGGAATGGTCCTGCTCATTGGCCAGGGTCGATGCCTAGAACCAGGCTGGACCGATCTGTAAGATGGATGGCGGCATCGGTTCGCCATTATTTAGAAGTTATTCGAAGGCTGTGCCAGGGGTAGACGACAATCTATCAGTTTACCGATCGACTTTAAGGGTGGTCACACCCTCACCCTCGAGTTTTCGTTGCGGCACCATACAATTTCTATTCGGGTTTGTCTTCATTGTGCTGTGCAGTGTGGATGCCTCAACAATGCGAAAGGAAGGTGGCCGAAAATACTCAGCACATGTATGAAACACTACCAGCCATGCACGTAAATGGGTATTATTGAAAGTACTTCCGCCGAATAAACCGATTAAAAAGTTATTTGCATTTAGGGGATCCGCGAATGAAGAAAAAAAGAAATGGTTGGGAGAAATCATCATCGAGGACATGTGCATGCGGTAAAGAAGTCGTAACACGGCGAAGGAAAAGGGGGATATCGTGAAGTGCCTACAACCAGTTTGATCAGAGAACAAATTAAACTTCCTCCTCGACCGGCTCCTCCTCATACTCGACCTCCTCCTCAACACTACAAGCTCGTGAGTGATGGATCAATTGAAACAGTGTAAGACTCACGTTGCGTCCTGGTATTGTTGGTATTCAGCAACAAGATCCTGCATGTTAGACTCAGCTTCGGTGAACTAGATAAAAGCATGAGTATTAACGTCAGGACAGCACAAGGCGAAATAACATACCTCCATCTCGTCCATACCCTCTTGGGTATACCAATGCAAGAAAGCTTTCCTCTTGAACATAGCAGTGAACTGATCACTGACACGCTTGAAGAGCTCCTGGATAGCGGTTGAGTTACCCAAAAAGGTAACAGCCATCTTGAGACCACGAGGGGGAATGTCGCACTGGGCAGTAAGGACGTTGTTGGGAATCCACTCGACGAAGTAGGCCGAGTTCTTGTTCTGAACGTTCTGCATTTGCTCCTCAACATCCTTCATGGCCACCTTTCCGCGGAACACAGCGGCGACCTAGGAAAATGTAGGTATATGCTTCACCGCGAGATATAATTGCAGCTTACAGTGAGATAACGACCGTGCCTTGGATCTGATGCGGCCATCATGTTCTTGGCATCGAACATTTGTTGAGTGAGTTCAGGAACGGTAACGGCACGATATTGCTGACTGCCACGGGCAGTCAAGGGAGCAAAACCGGTCATGAAGAAGTGCAGACGAGGGAAAGGGACTGGCAATCATTATTATTAATAGAAATAAATAAATGAGCCGGCGGTAGCTTACCCATATTGACGGCCAACTTCCTTAGGTCAGAGTTCAACTGACCAGGGAAACGCAAGCAAGTGGTGATACCAGACATGACAATAGAAACAAGGTGGTTCAAGTCACCGTAGGTGGGTGTGGAAAGCTTCAAGGTCCTGAAGCAGATATCGTAAAGGGCTTCATTGTCGATACAGAAAGTTTCATCAGAGTTTTCAACAAGTTGGTGGACGGAAAGGGTGGCATTGTAAGGCTGAGGAAATATAAGTATGGGAATTAATAGGAGAGGTTGCAATTCCTACCTCAACGACGGTATCGGAAACCTTAGGACTGGGAACAACGGAGTATGTGCACATCATTCTATCGGGGTATTCCTCGCGGATTTTGGAAATCAGAAGGGTACCCATACCAGCACCGGTACCACCACCGAGCGAGTGCGTGATTTGGAAGCCTAGGGGGACGTGAGTATGGGCGCACAAGTTCAGGACAAAATGAACCTACCCTGAAGACAGTCGGTTCCCTCAGCCTCCTTGCGCACAACATCCAAAACGGCATCAACGAGCTCAGCTCCTTCAGTATAATCTAGTGTTAAAAGACGTGTGAGTAAACGCTTATCAAAATTGATCAGGTGATTGATTGGAACATCGCTCAAAACACGTTCCACGACACGAAGGACCATCCCCCAGCACTGACACTAGGCTGGATGGATGCAATTTGGAGGACAAGGACGCGTAAAAGAACAAGACATGATCAAACACTTACGTCCTTTAGCCCAGTTGTTACCGGCACCGCTCTGGCCGAAAACGAAGTTGTCAGGGCGGAAAAGGCTGCCCAGCGGCCCAGATCGAACAGAATCCATCGTTCCGGGCTCAAGGTCAACCAGGACTGCACGCGGAACATACTTGTTTGCACCGATCTCGTTGTAGTAGACCGAAATGCGTTCAAGTTGGAGATCGTTGTTGCCCTTGTATAGACCATCCCGCTCAATACCATGCTCATCCGAAACGACCTCCCAGAACTTGGCACCTATATAGAACGACGAGAGAGTGTGTGCGTATAAGTGGCAATACTCCAACATATTAGAACCCAATACACACCAATTTGGTTACCGCACTGGAGACAGGAGTCAAAAAGGACGATGAGTTGTGCTGAAGGTCCTTGAATATACAAAACACACCTGGCCAGTCTGAAGGTGGACGATTTCACGCATGCTATGGAAGCCAAGTCAGCATATCTGAACTCATCAAATAAAGTGGTACGAGAAGGCAAGGCGCGAAACCGACGCGTTCTATGACTGTTGAGGGCCATATACACAACGAATTCGCGTTGCACAGCGTATCCGTAGATGAGGAGGGGACTTACATTAGGAATTATGAGGGGTAGGAGGAGTGGAAAGGGTATGTCACTGTGGATTGGACACGAAGGCAAGAAAATATGTAGCAGTTGGGCCAAGGGTGGACTCGAAATTTTCAAACTCAGATTGATACCCCGGTGGTGCGTGCGCAACTGATTCCCTCCCCGGCATCAAATTTATTTGTCGATGACTCCTCGCCTTAGCCTCGTGTACATCATATGGGCGATTGTTACCTACTCAAACGCACGGCTGGGCTATATTGAACTCGACTTCCCTTTGACCGGCGAAATGTTGTCTATCGGAGGAATGTCTATGTACCATTTTTGGAACGGCTTTTTCAAACCGAATCACTCTTAGCAACTCTATCATAATTCCTTCCGCTGGTCTCTACCGGGAAGTTGTACCTCGGGAGCGCGAAGCCACTCCTGGTCATGTAATATATTCAGGGACCAGGCGTCAAATTTTACCCGATGCGCTTTGGGAAATTCCCGTTTCCACCTCACCTAGGACATACAAGTTAGACGTCAATGGATCATAAATCATTACTTGACCCTTCACTTTGTTTTGATGAACCTTACCGCTTAGGCCTTCGAGATGCCTGGACTATATAGAAACTGTGCAAGATGACTCTGAAGACGACTTGGGTAGGTTTGCACAAACCAATATTGGCCTTGGGATCATTCATTAGGGTTTAAAAACTTCGTAATCCTCGATGCTAGGGCCTCAGGAGTGGGTATTACCCGAGTACGTTAGCAGCATGAGGATAAGGCCACTTATACTGCCTTATTGCACAATGCGATTACGTTCTATTGACCTTCAAACATTCGCTATGTTCATATCTACACCCCATTTTCATCGCAGCCCATGGTACAGCGTGATGGGTCTCACTAGCGTAGCTCGTAAATGAACTACAGGTTTATGTTAATTGGAACGCAACCAATGGCGATGATACCGTGCTAGCAATGATATTGCATGTAAGTGCATAGGATCCACCAATGCCATTCATCTACTCACGAAGTCATTGTTCTGGCAGCAAACTGGTTGTGTGTGGCACTGGTTCTGACCGATACCCAAGATATCGATAGGTGAGCAAGTGATTCCTCTGACACTCTGATCAGATTTCGGCAACAATAAAAGCGGGCGAGTCCTTACATCACTGCCTCGACACCTTGGAGAACAACACCAAGGAGACCCAATAAAGTGCCCACGAGACTACCGTCGGACTGACCACTTCATCAGTATTTCATTCGAAGCGAGACTGGTCGGAACGTACCCTTTCAAGAGAGTTGCAGCATTGCAAGTTGCCGGTCCCGCATTGGCTTACCGGAAGAGGAGTCGGCCCAGGCTAATGAAACGTTCAGTAAAACATGACAAGAGTGGGTCTTAGTCGCCATACAGGAGCAACGGTAACCGTTGTAGTGGCAGCAACGAAGACAGTGAAAGTGAGGAGTAAGACTAGGAATGCACGGGGGAGGGAGTTGAACATTCTTTCGATCTCAAAGAGCTGCGGGGTGTGTGGCACTAAACATTGGGAGGTTGTACTGCCTTTATGCAACATATGGAGCGCTTAGCGGCAATGACACTCCGATTATCTGAAAGTGATTTGTTGGAGAAGAAAAAAAACAGGCAAAGCACAGGCATCCGGGTACCCCCAGATACTTCCCTGCTGCTATGTGCCGTCGAGCCGAGCGTTCGACCTGTAACGTACGACAGATCGGAAGGCATAGTATTGACAATTTGACAAACATGAGAACCTCCTAAGCTCCGCTACTCTGAGTGAGGAACATGGCCAATGGAGTGCCAAGTAGAAGTACTTCGCATCAAACGGGCCCAGATCGACCTCCCAGTAACTCGGTTTTGATTCAATAAATAAAAATATTTACTTTTCATTTTAACATGGGTCAACGCCACACAAACTCGAAGTCAGGCGATTGCCGTGCCAAGCTCATGTGTCTTTGAGTGACGAGAATAAGCACCAATATAATCACGCTCATCTCCACGGTGTGTCGAGGGTGCCGTTAAAAATCCAGACAATCGAGACGAGCATCAGATCGGAATGCAGGGAAATTCTGATATTTCGTGTGAGGCATATCATGGTTCTTTGATCATCGCTAGCGGGGATGCAGACATGTCTGCCCTTTCTAAACCCCCCGTCCATGATGCCGAGAGTCCGGATGACAAGGATGGGATTATCGATGTACGGCAGTCGGAAGAATATTTGTTCAGGCTGTCATTTCATGGGTACGCAACATTTAATCGGAACGGAATACCGGATGACCGACCGGCCTTGTTTTGAGACAGACTCCATCAAGGCAATGTGCTTATCACACCCTTACTAACTTCTCCGCGGACACCATCTGCCGCTGCCAGAGGCGGAAGAATCCGACTTGAACAGATCCTAAAAAGGTCAAAAATAAGCCTTTTTAGGCATTCATATCGGAATTTCAAATTCCCCAGGTTTGGATTTGCGAAAGATCCTCCATTATGCCACCGTCAAAAGAAGTGCCAGGAAAGATACCTCGCCGCGTTGTGCCTGGCTGCGGGAGGCTGACCCTTCATCCAAATCTCTTCTTCACCAGCATCGAACTCATTCACACACTATGATCTTCGATTTCCACCAATCATCATCGATCGTCGATCGTCGGCATATTCCCTCAAATTCCCAGTAAAGATTGAATGCACATTCCCAGACTGGCTCCTTCGCTTGAACTGATGTATTACGAATCAATAGCTGGTCGCAAGGAATTCAGTAACAATACAGGAAATAGACATTTGGGCAGTCACAGACCCTATACTACGGAGAAGCCATCTGATACAACGATATGCGAAAGCAGGAATATAAGGAGTGGTAAAGGCTAAATGTTCATGGAGAGCTATGTCCGTGGTCAGAAGGAATTAGCGAAGAATGAATACACAGGTCCGACAAGATACAAAATAAATACATTCAATCTGGTATTCGATCATACGGGGTTTTATATACCCATGGAGGATACCCCACAGCAGCCTGGTACGAAGCCTGTGAAGACGTCGAATGCTGACTCAGCCGCTCATTCTGCCTCCCCAGCAGCGAGAGTAATGCTTCTTCCCGGCCCGTACCAGGGACGCCCTCGTCCACCTCATCGGCAACAATGGCTCCCGTCCGCCTGTCCAAACGGAACTTGATACCATCCAACTTCTTCTCGAGTTGCTCTTCGTTGTCATAAGGTAGTAGTAACTCCCCAAATCCAGAACGCGCGGTCAATGCAGTAATCGACGCAATGCTTCCGGGGGGTGCAGCGAGGATCAATTTGCTGCGCTGACGGTAATTGAGAAGGTGAACAAAAAATCCTATGATACCAATTGCGAACAGACATAAGGCGAGGAAATGTCCAGGGAGAGGACTAGAAGGCGCTCAGTACTTAGTGGGGCATATGAGAACAAGTTGCTCACTCGATCCAAAGTCTGGGTACTAGGTCAGTCATGGCTGCGTTGATGGTACTATTATTCTTCACGAAGTATATTGATTTGGCGGATACTGAGAGGTGCTGGGTCTGCCCATTTTTAATCAGTGGCAGGTTTGGTTCAAGAGAATTCCCACTAACATAAATCTGACTTGTCAAATCTAACATTCCATTAGGAAGATCGAACGTTGCTTGAAGCCCTGAAGGCTGAAATGCTGCGCGGAAAATGGTACCCGGGACACTCGAAGCGGTATTGTTTGCCCTTGCTTGGACAAACGGATCGGTAGAATGGTTGAAAATCACGCTAGGAATGTGGTGAGAATATTAAAATATTAAATAACAGGTCAAGCATTCAAACTACTCACCCGTTGAAAGCTCTCCCGTTGTTGGGTGGGCCAGTGATATTGTTCGGTTGGTCATAATCAGTCGACAAGTTACAACTATCGAGAGTTCCATCCTCAAGGTGTGCTGTCGCCGTCACATAGAATGGCAGTATGGTAGGAGCACAAAAGACAGTTTTGGCTTCTAGTGTCCCACCATCTTTGAAATGTAAGAACCTGAGTCACAATATAAGCTGATGGAACGTAGGGTTGGGGGTTGGGTGGCTTACCAAAACATGACTGGCCGAAATTCCACGTCATCCACTTGTTTATCTGGGCACACAGCATCGATCACGCCATACTGATAGGGTGCTATCTACTCAAGCTGTTAGATGTTTTCTCTCCCTTATACCAAGGAAAAGGACCTCACGGAGGAATTGAGCACCTGGATGGGGCTTGAAGGCGAGCAATTATCCACAGACGTTGAGCTGAATGATATGTTCACACTGCCAGGGTTCAGTACTTCAATACCCCGAGCGGGGTTGGCGCAGTTAACCTGGGTGGAGACAGCTGTCGTGTTCACCACTAAAGTCCCATTCAAGTTAGGTCCCTTTGGGAACTATGAAACTCCTATAAATTTGGTGCTTCTAGGGTCATGGAGGGACTCACATCAAAAGCAGCTGTGCTCCAATTACGGAAGGTAAAAGGAGGGTCTCCTAGCCCATGAACAGTTGCTGCCTCAGCATAGCCGGCGGCGGCTACAAACCCGTTCAATTGACCGATATCATCTGCGAGGGAAAATTGCTCCAAGCTTTTCACATGTGTGGAACCTGACTTGGAATTAAAAGTGGACCACTAAAGGGTTCGAAGCGCCTACTAGTTTGTTGCAATTGCCTAATTTGGAAAATCGAGCCGGCTGGGCCTGATGAGTAATCGTAAATGGTGCGAGAGATCAACTCACCTAGCGGCTGGAAAGAGTATGTGATGAAGGCCGTTAGCGATGACATGAAAAGGATACGATGTTTGTACTTGAGGGCGCGAAACAAAGCAAAGAACGGCCTGTTTTCATCCTTAGCCTGCCGATATCTTTTACTTGACTAGAGTCGGCTTACCCAAGGTCGATCTACATGCAAAACGTCAGAAAAACGTCAGAGATTGTTTATTTTAACGACCTACATAATCGAGTAATAAGCTCTCTTCGGCAGAGGCATTCCCCCTCTGAAGTACAACATACGGCTGATACACAGCGTGAGTCTCTTGGACGGTTACTAAGGAGTAATATGGACGCACTTGAAACCACCGTAACACCCAGTCATGCGACCGATATAGAATAGCATATGGAAGGATGATACTGAAGAAAACGTTTAGCGAGAGATTTAATTTGGTAGGTTGATAGGTAATAGGTAATGGATCATGAGTTTGACCCTCACTGTATCGTTCTCCAGAGCGCCAGTCACTGCATGTGTTACCAGGCGCGGACCAGAGGAATCCAGCCTCCATGGATGCTGCGATATCTGAAAATAATACAAATGCTGACTCACGATGTTGGAATAATGGACTAGAACACGACTATTCAGACTAAACCTACAGGAGATGAAGGTGGAGACATACCGCGAGGAACTGCCCAGACACTGTCCCAAAGACATTCACTGTCGGTACTTTGAAACCTACGCAGAAACAATGCGAAGTCAGATGACTCGGACATTTCCACCCGCAGTCAACACCCGTACCTCCGGACTTATTCGAGAAATTCAGGGCAATCTCGAGTGCCACTCCCAAACATATAAACATTATAGGAATTCCAAGGGTGCATATTGGATGCGCGTAGACAGGTTGCTAGAAAACGGAAAGCCCGGCCTTGGGGTTTGAAAAGTGTTGTGTGGTGGAATGTCAACATTAACGCACATATGCCTTTGGCCGCCTCAACCCCTGCTCCTCAGGCGTAGGTATACTCTGGGTTGTTTCCCGGAACCGCTTACTACTGCCGCTGCTGTAATTTCCCTCCGATGGAGTCACCACTACAGTAGGAGTGAGGCTAGCAAAGCTTGCTGTTTGGGTTTGTGACAGGGTCGCGTGCCTCCGCGATTCTGTCATTGTGTCCGCCGCAAACGAGGACCTCCAGAATCAGTAGGAACTGTAAGGAGAAATCGGGCCTGCAATGGTGGTGATGGAAAGATAGAAGAACTTGGTGCAAACGACCGTGGCAACAGCGCGTACTAGTGATGATTGATGACAGACGATGTTGGCAAGGCTATTTTTAGCATTCCCTTCGGAAAACTCATATCCTATTATTCAGTTGAAGTATAGCAGAAAATGATCAATGGTTATTACGGCGTTACGCAGGGTAATACAAGGAAACAGGGGAGAGACACAGGTCCCACCGCCTTACGCCGCCTGGCCCGACATATAAATATGGACCCTCCGAAGCTTCCCTGTCACGGCACAGTAGCAGTGTTAATAGTCACTGCCATAATCTGTCTCACTGTCATCTCCACCGCCTTCTCCTTGAGCTGAGTTAGAGACCTGAACGATGTCATTCGGATCGAACTCGTCTGATTCCTCTGCAGGGGTCAAAGATGGCTGTCGCAAGCCGTCTAGACTACTGGTGGCACCACTTCTTTGTCCGGCCCTCGAAGCGCGTTGTTCATCTATTGCAGCTCCACATATCATCGATTGCCAGATCTGGAAAATATATCTGGAAGGGGGGGGGTGGGGGTGAGCCCAGGGCGAAGAGAAAACACGGACGGGCTAAAGCCTTACACTGCCTCGTTGCCTGCGCACCAGCTATTTTTGTCCGCTAATACACCCAGCGTCTGTGCAACTTCGCCGATAAGTTTCCCACCCTGACACTGCATCATAGTTCGATAAAGCGCTTGAACATCCACGACATATATTGGAGCAAACGCCCGTCGCTCGGGCCTCGGGGACCTTCGGGTCAGAAAAGGTCGCCGAAAGGAACCATCCGGGTCGGGTTTAAATACCCGAGTAGGCGATTGCGATCGGCTGCGAGGCTGTTGTCGGCGCCGCTCGAAGTCATTGCTAGAGGTGTGGCGAGGCGCCCGAGTACTGGGTCCCGCTGCTGACCCTCGTCTGTCAGGAGATTCTGATTTGATCTAAAAGACATTCAATGTGCCGAATAATGGGAGAGACAATCCAGCTACCTCCTGTCGGAGCAAGCCACTAATTCCAGACTTCCAACTTGAAGTCTGGATACCTAATTCGCGCAAAGCATTATATGCAAGTTTTTCATCGTAAACCAATAAAATTGTTGGTGTGTCAGCGTGTTCTGTTTGAAACTCGCTGAAGAACTGCTGAGCTAGCAGAGAAATCTGGTCTTGATTTTCGACGAGGGTCGTCCCATGTTCGAACGGCTTTGTCTGAGTCGGTCACCAATGACAGTGCTATTGCCCTGATGAGACTCACAACGTTCAGACGACCAGTTCCGAGCAGTCGATCTTCTGCTCTTCTTAGATGAACCGCAGATCCTTGTTTCAACGGTAGTTGCAGATCGCGAACATTCGCTTCGGCCCAACCATAATCAAGAGGGCGGGGAGTGCGTTGGCGTTCATCGTAGGGCCGGGAATCGATGGCCCTGAGGTTGCACAAGAAAGATATGATTCGGATGTTTTGCGTCCAGGAGATGTCAGAGAGAGAATACACAGCCGGGTTTATACTCTTTTGCAATAGGCGGTAAAGTACCCTTGGAATAATGAGTGAAGTGTTGGACGCAGGTCGAATGGCATACCTTCCATGCTCAAACTGCCCACGCAAGACCCCATGATCCCCAGTGACATAGGCTTTGTTCGCTTGGCTGGTGTCAAGTGGTTCCTCCTTCCTCCCTTTCTTCGCTTTGGGCTTCAACGTCTTGAGCTTTTTCTGTAGCTCACTTGCTGAGTTGAAATAAATTGGGGAAACAGATCCATAGTCGGCCACAGTGGTAGATCTATAGGGCCGTCTGTTCCCGGCTCTTTCAAATGCCGTCGTCTGGGTATCTGAGAGAAGCAAGTGTGATGTTCCTTGGTTTTTTATGCCTGGAAAATCGTTGAGTTCCTCCCATGCAGCCTGAGAAGATGTCTGCCCACCGAGGACGAGTTCGAAGGATTGGTCATTCCTGGGGCGAAGTGGGGAGTCGGGTCCGGCAAGTAGGCCAACCAACTTTTTGTCGTCCCAGTCATTTTCGAACCTACTCATGAAAGTGAGTTTGGTGAATAACACCAATCCTGCGCGACTCTTACCATCGAATGTCGGGCCTGAAGCCTCCCAACTGATAGTATCTCGTGGGTGACATGGGGGTTGAGAGCTGTTGAGAAGTGAGGCGTTGGTAATTAATAAAGCATGGTATTCGTTGATTAAACTCCGAAGCTAACGTGAAAGGAATCAATCAAGTTTCGACAGAGGAATTTGATTACCTTTACCATTTCGATCACTTCTGTGTATCCGGTCCGGAAATTGCCGCAATTTCCGGTTCATCCATCGTTCGGCGAGACGGAGTTCTCCGCCCTGCTCCTCTGAGGTTACCTCTCGAGTCTTGTAGAACCTCGAGCTTCAATTCCCACTTTTCGCACGAATATCGCAGTGTCACATCGTGCTCATCTTTCACTTCGTGGATGCCAGAACATACAGAGCTGGAAAACAAGGGCTTGCAGCTGTCCTCCGGAACTTCGAACCATATGGGCTCCATCGCGTGACTGGTGGAAACGGAGCTATATAAGAACAAGCCCATGCCCATATTCAAAGCTGTCTCTTGGTCTACTCCATTGCGTTCGAGATTAAACTCCATCACAGGATCCGTTACCCATGGCCGTTGACAATTCAATCAAAGCAACTTACGACGAGCAAGGTTTTGTCGTTGTTCCAGGGCTGATTCCCGAGGAGGACTGGGAGGAGCTCGAAGCTGCTTGCCAGAGGGTCATTCGGAAGACCCGTGAAGGGGACTGGCCTCATCGTCGGACCGTTGGCAAACAATTTCCACCCTTCGACATTGATAACCCCGATTCATGGGGTGTACAGCATGTCATGCACCCGCAGCTTAATGAGCCCGCATTTGGGAAATGGTATACCTCTCAGGCCTTGCTGAGTGCCGTAAAGCAGCTTCTAGGCTGCAGCGACGAAGAGTTACAATTAGGTGAACCCGTTGAGCACCTTTGCCATGTGGTGATTGCTAATCCTCTCACCCCAGAACTGTTTAATCTGCTCATCAATCCTCTGGACCATGACTTTGCTCTTCGTTGGCACAGAGACGATGTCGGCGAGAAGGCAACTGAAGAAGAGGAGCGGAGTGCATTGCAGCTTTGGCATCACGGCGTACGCGATGTATCTGATCTTCCTTGAGTCCTGACTCACCTACAGGGATAGGTACAATGGAATGCGTATGTCATAGTCAATTTTTTTTCATTCGGTGTGCCCAATGTGCTCAATGTCTTTTCAGTGCACTCTACACTGATAGTTGCTTGTTTATCATTCCTCGCTCGCACAAGAATGTCAGAACACCTGAGCAGCGTCAGCTCTCGGAAACTCTCGAACCTCCAAAGAATCCTATGGATATGCCAGGAGCTATTCAGTTGACCCTTCAGCGTGAGTGCAAGTAGTGGTTCATCACTCTGATCCTTAGTCTGATAACTCGAGTAGCTGGCGAAACCGTGTTTTATAACTCCAACATCCTGCACTGTGCCACTTACAGTTCCAAGACCCCAAGAGCTACTTTGCATGGGTGTATCGGTGACATCCGAGGGGGGTCTACCAGGGCTCGCAATGTTCTACAACACGGCCTTGACTGGATGAAGGTCGACGACTTCAGGAGTTCGTTGCCAGAGGACTGGAGGGCCAGAAAGATGCTGGACAATCTCTTGATAATGCAGAGAAATAGCGGTCCGGTCGGGTATTCTTTGCAGAACTGAATATCTTGTTTTAGTCACACCATCGAATGTGATCTGTCTTTACACGCCATGCGCATTTGTCGCCGGATCTGGCATCACTAAGCACTCAATCAAGAAGAGATTCGAATCGTGTCCAAGAGTCTATTCTTGGTCTCCCTCATCGATGGTTTAGGCATACCCGCCCCGATCGTTTGTTTAAAACCCTGTCAGCCAGGCTCCAACGCCCTTTCACATAACATCCATCATCATCTAGCAATAGCCCCAGCTACAACCATGCCTTTCAACCTCAAACGTATAGCCAATCGCTGCCTCAAGCTGAAGACCAAGGTTCGGGAATGGTCTCAGTTGGCAGTGCCAAAACCCCAAATGCCATGTCAGGCCCTCGTTGACATAGCACCTCACCCCACCGGTCCTCCAGAGTGGGGCGCGAAGGCAGATAGTTTCGTCAAGCCTTCCGGTGGTAAGCCTCTGCCTTATCTTTGCCCTTCCACGAACCCTTATGCAGGGTCCCAGCCATTAGCAAAGTACGAGCTCGTCTGGGCAGGATCAAAAAGTCTAAAACACCTCCTATCGAGATCGTTGACCCGCTTCGCGATGAATACCACAAGTTCATCGTATCCACTCGCGGGGTAAAGGGGCTTCCTATCGACGTCTTTGTCAATATCGAGACTAAGGTCACTTTGGAAGGTATGTTATCTCCTAAATGAGATCCTACTGCGCTCGTTGTTGAATATCCTCAAGATTCTAGCTTCATATCCGACGAGACAACTACGACAGCCACGTCAAGTTCCGGGTCGTTTTTCCACGCCTCCACCCCGCCCACCACCGTCGCTGATGCAGTTAGCGAAGGTAGGGCGAATATACACCCTCCTGTACCCCTATTAATCGCTCTTTCAGCCAAGTCTATCATCTCTTCTGCATACAAGGACCAGTATCTCTCTTATTCGCTCATGGGGAACAGGATCGCTGCAGACCTCGGATTCTTCTCCCGTCCAACGGGCGTACCTTTCGAATCAGTTATTCGGACGCCGTGGTCGCTCCTCCCCCCCGAATCTGAAGCATCCCTTGAGCTAGACGGAGAACTCGCCTCGACTGAATTGCCGTGGAACACTACGGCTGACACCGACGACGCAGACCAGAATGACTCCTCAAGTCTCAGCTCCAGTTCTGTTTACTACTCCGCTATCTCTGATTCGGGCAGTCTCCTTTCCGACGCTAGCGACAGTTCAGTTCTCCTTGCGTTCCTCTCGGCCAATTGGGTACATCCGCAGAAGGTCGATTGCGTCTACTGAGAGTTACCAACCATACTTTCCAACGGTAGCTACCCCACTCAGCTGGGACTACACATCTTGGAATCTCGGAGCCGCCTCGTTTCTACTCTAGCTTCATCGTTGCAAACACGTTACTGTCCCGCTACCCCGCCTCAATACCACCCATACCACCATTCGCATGCGCCCTCTCCCACCTCCGCACCGCCCACTCCCACCGCCAGCCCCACATCCAACCTATTCAACACGCTCTCCAGTTTTATCTTCTACCATAACACCCCCTATTTGGAGCTGCTTCCAGTCAAAGGGGACTGGGTTTACAAGCTCTCCATGGCCGCTACCACTCCACCTCCACACCGTCTATGGGTATATCAGGCACGCTACCACGCGTTCAGACGTTCACTAAGGTGGTCACCACCGACGGAGAGCGCGACGTCAAGTCCGTGTGTATGATTCCCCGTACTATTGCGAGTTGGGTCGCTGCCCTTCAGTCGATGCCCAACATCTGGTTTTATTGCCCCGTTCCCAATCCGTTCTCACCCCACCAGGGGGTGCAGCGTCCCTTTCCCGGCGCCGACACATTACGTCCTGAACCCCTCATATGCACAAGCGGGACGACGACGACAGCAATTGGAGTTTCACGGATTGGCAGCGTCATTGCCATCTGTAATAACAGGTCCGGGTACATGATCCATACACCACCCTCGAATCCACCTCTCCATGTTACTTCTCCATGTTACCCATAGACTCCAGGGTCATCCGCGACGATCGATAATATCAGGCGAAACACACCAACCACCCTTACCGACACTCTAAGGACTATCGTTACATTGACGCCGACGACTGCACCGCTCCCTCAAACTTGCGGAGAGGTTGAGTCGCGTTCTTCTACCAGGCAGGCCCTGCCTATTTCTGCCAGTGCACTCTTCGGAGATTCCGTTGGAACGCGCTGAGATGTCAGATTGTCCGGCTCACCGCGGACACTGCATTCTTCAGAAACCCCCCGTCATCGAACGTTCTCTTGCACTCCTTCACTTTGCGCAAGAAACGTACTACGAGTTCAAACCCCGAAATCCTTCCTGCCAGTGTTCATCGAACATTAATCGTTAGATCACACTGAGATGTAAGATGTCCAGCTTACGGACCCCTACATTCTTCGGAACTTCCTCTGTGCCGAGCCTTAATCCCTCCGAACAACGTCATACCGGTCGCCGCTTCCTCGCATTCCTCCCACTCTTTCTCCACCATGATCACCCATCTGTCTCTCGTGCTGGCTGCTCGTGCCCTAGATGCAATCGAGCAGCATATATCCACAACTCGATTGCTTCTTCCGAAATATCTATCAGACTGCACCCCGACAAGTATTATTTATGTCTTTGCCTCAGGTACTCGTATCAATAGTGAGTCCAGAACTACCACTAGCCTATTTAATTCTGATCACCCCTCCGTTTATAGAATTTATATGTTTCTTATATTTCATTAATCAGATGTCACGACCTACTTTCCATCACTATAATTCTGCTGCTTCCCCTGTTCTCCTTATATCTATTTACTGCGCTTTCAATCAGAGCCTGCTTATCGTAACCGGCGCGTACATCGTAGATATCAAGGCATTTGCAGTATGATTATATATCCTATCTAGCATATTGCTTCAAATATATGCATCATGTCACGTAGAATTTTTCAAGCGTCCTTCTAAAGTACAGTGTCTAGGTATAAAAGGGATGATAAGACACCATTTACCCACGAAAAATGCGATCTTGGGTACTTTTAAGTCTCTTAAAGTCAACTTAACATGTGTCAAATCAACGAAATATCAAAGCCAAACAGTATATCAAACTATGTAGCATGTCCCAAATTACGAGTCTCGACGCCAGTCAGTGGAGACTCGTTTCTAAGACCCAGGGCCTTCGAAAATTAAAAGCATAACCCACACAGCTTCTGGCTTCATCGGCACGCGGCTTTTGCCGGGCACTAATGGGTTTTGCCGTTTCTCAACTGTACAGTTACTTTCGGTCTTAGCTAGGATACTTAGATACGAGTCTGTGAGTGTGCTACAACAGCGGTTCGTGAGGTTGTGGCACTCATGAAGGTACAGAGCTAAATGGTAAATATATTATATTTGATATACAAATAATCGGGGAACAAGTGCGAACAAAGCGCAATAGCAGATGAAGAGAGTTGAACAAAGAAACAAGAGGTGTGCGTTCGCCCGTGAGGGGCCCTCCTGCCTGAGGGGTCGTGGGTCGGAAGGAGGGGGTGTGAGAGGAAGCCGTGGGGACGGGCGGGCCCAAACTGTGGCGCACCATAAAACCTGCATTCCCGGAGCCGCGGCCCGCACAAGCACTCAGCAGGTGAAAATTAGGGAGTGGTGGGTGGATGTCAAGGGAGGGGATTGCCAACCAGCAGCCACGGCGGGTTAACGTGGAGAAAGGCCACCGTGGTGACTGTGACGCTACGTCGAAGAGGACCCTGGCATATGCCGGCAGAGGTCCGATCCGAAATCAGCCATTTTGGCCGTTTCTGTCTGGATAAATTGCCATATATGGTGTCTGAATAGAGATTGATTCTACCATTTTTGGGCAAAAGTGTGTGTATTCCTGTTTGGGCCTCCACCACTCCCAATTCTAGTGGGTAAATTATCGGGCCCCTAATATCAAAGTTTAAATGTTTATGGTTCATGTCTGCATAATTCAGAAAAAAAGAGAAAAAACAAGTTTCATTTGAAAGATAATATCAAGAAACAGTTCTAATTTGTAACAACAGGCTTTTTCAATGCATTGACAAGGGTTTGAACAGAATGACATAAGGACTCGCAGTGCAACATGAACGACACAAAGAGAGTGGAGGAATTTGAACACACTCCACCGGGCACCCCTCATTTGGCATAGGTAGCTCCTGTCGCACAATAGAAGCTCTAAATGGCCTAAAGGAGAATATCAAATGAGTATGAGGCACTTGAATAAAGGTTGAGCAAGAGAGCTTAGGACACATAGATGTGAATATCTCGATATTCGGCTGGAGTAGGGCACTTGTAATAGATGTTGCCAAAGCAAGGGAGAACGGTGTCGATGTATTTTCCGGAACGCATAATGTGCAAGGACATGTCGTTTTGACGGAAGGGGGCAGGTTGATGGTCCACTTGATGCCTTGGCCACGCAGGCACATGAAATTATCTGCGCCGGCAACCACCCCATCGTCGTCCAATAAAATAGTAGACTCTGAAGAAGGTGGAGAAGATAAGTCATAAATATAAGTTCGAGGAAGAGCCGTCGTTGGTACAGATGTCAGCTGTAGAACGGTGGACGACAACAACGATGACGGCCGCCATCTGCTGTCGTAGCGCTGATAAGTGACCGCTCCTGTCCATATTTTGATCGGGCATCAGCATGGCCCCCCTCTGTGTGGGAAGAACATCAGACCTCCCCGAATTTTTTGGCCAATATGTCCGCAAAAATATCGGGCGTACCCCGATTTTTAGGGCCGTTTCTATCTGCATAATGATCGATCCTCTATAAGTATATTCCGGGGTCTTCATCGAAGACGCAGTTCGACACAGTCGTGCACGTGTCTTCTCATACACACTTCAACACAAAAATCAATGTCGTCCACTGAACCCTCTGCTATATATATACCTTAGGATATGGTATGTAGTATGCTGATTGTCGGTAAGGATCCGATCCACCGCCGTGACACTCGGGCGAACGAGATGCCAACAACTCCTCGTCCCTGACGACCTTTGGTAGCTTAACAGCAAAATCACTGATAATGATGTGATGGTGCCATTGTATCAAAAGTATTGACAGTACTCTGATTTTTAAAGAACAGAAGATGTACAGTAAATTAAGCATCGTAGCATGGGTGTTATTAGTTTTGGGCGCCGGGACTACAGAGGGCTACTAGTTTCCCCAAGACAGACAAAAACAGTTAGTTGGTCGGTTCGAGCTCGATCTCTATGGTTATCAGTTAAGTCTGAGTCAGATCTGGACAGATCCTGAGGCATGGTGCCCTCTCTGCTATATAATCCCTAGAACATCAGAGGTAGACCCAACCCAACTTTACTGACTTCTAGTTCACCAACATTTTCAGCCCTTTCAACTTGGTTTATATACCTGACTATGATTGCCCATCAAAAACTGCCACTTGAGGGGGTTCGATTCACGGAATCAAACTACTTTTCCTTTGGTGGCCTAGCCGATATATACCGTGGTGAATGGATTCCGGAACCGGGAGGCTCACCGGTCCGAGTAAGCCTTAATTTGCACCCACACACACAAGATGGGATTGACTCTTTGGATTGTCAGGTAGCTATCAAGGTCCCTCGCATAGGCCCGCAGAATGGCAACCAAGCGGTGGAGCGCGCCCGCAAGGTTAGGCGTAATACCCCTGCCCCGGCTCTTGGGACTGTCTGAGCTAGGACTCATTTTTGTGACACATAGCGTATCCTGCGTGAGTCGAGGGTATGTTCGCAATTAGACCACCCAAATATAGTGCCGTTGTATGGTGTGTTCTTCAACGAGCAAAAATACCCCTGTCTTGTGATGCCCTATTACGTGGATGGAGATCTTATTCGCTACCTGAACAGGACACAAGCTCGAGCGAATATATTAGAGCTTGTAAGATATTTGTACTGCCGTATCAACTGCTTCCGACTAACCATAACAACTTGCCCTCAGATGTACGAGGCTGCGTCGGGTCTGGAGTATATGCACAACCTCAGTCCCTATCCTACTATCCACGGGGACATCAAAGGCGTGAGTCAAGGAGATTTTTCTTTACGCTTGCTCTCATAACATATCCATTTGCAGCAGAATATGCTTCTCGACAACGGTCACGTTCGGGTCGCTGATTTTGGAACGTCCAAGTTGCTTGACATACCACTTTCTACAAGCTCTCGCATGGCAGGAACGTTCCGCTGGATGTCACCAGAACTTCTTCGCGACGAAGACCCTAAACCCACAACTGCTTCCGATGTGTGGGCGTTAGGGATGACAATACTTCAGGTGAATATACTCTACCCTTTATTGAAACATTGCTTACGGCCACCAAAATTCGGTTCAGGTCTTCACAGGAAGTAATCCTTACAATCACATAAAGAACGATGCGGCAGTGATTGTGGGGGTTATGCAGGGCGAGTTACCACCACAACCTCCTGAGATCGACGGTATTATGTGGACATTGCTGAAGCGATGTTTCTCGTATGATCCCACAAAACGCCCCCGGATGGAGACAGTATCCATTGTTCTCAACATTATGATCTCCGAACGACTTACTCCCAAAGCTGTCAATCGCTTCGTAGATTATATCGGTATAAATCCCGTACGACACCCGTTTTCAATGTCCTGCAAATTTCCCTGTTATTGGCCAGACTGCGAGGGGAAATTCGACACACTTGTGGCTCGCAGGGTACACTTAGTTCGACATTGGCGACGGTGGATAGGCACTGGACTATGAATTATACCCAATTTTTATACCATTTGCGCAGTTTTCTACTTTGTCTAGTACATGGACTGAAACAATGCAATGAGCTTCTTGGTTATATTCAAGCCTGAGAAGTATGTATGCTTGCGGAACCTAGCACACATCAATGAAAAATTTCTCGCGGCCCTCCGTCTTTCTCACGAACGGTGATCCGAAACCAGACCCCATTCTATCCTGTGTTCCCTGTATTCCCCCGGATCACCGACTCTTCTGACGATCATGATGCTATTCTTAGCGCGACCACGTTCTACGCCTGCCTCCTTCACATGCTACTAGTACGTTCTATTGCTGCGCACTGCACACTCCGTAGTGCAGTTCTTGAAGCTTGATGTGTTGCCTCGTCCGCGAATCACGTGCCTCGAACACCCAATCAACTCTAACTACTTAGTATACTCCGTCCACAACCCTACGATTAGAATCATCAATCGCCTTTCCAGAGACTCTCACCCACCTCACAACTCGCCTTAATCATACCCTCTCATCCACTTCAGGACTCCGGAAGAGGTGGTCGAAGGACGCACTATGGGACAACCCGACTGCGCTCCTCTTCGACCTCACCACCTGGGGTTTTGGGCATTCGCAACCCAGCCCCCTTCCACCCAAACGTCACTGCCGGCGCTCACAGGCGATGGTAATAATATATATGCATAGATATTCCTTGACAACTGGAGTGGCCTCCCTGAACGGGATTATCTAGTGTACTAGCTCAAACAATGCAATGATCTTCTTAACGATATTTAAGCCTGAGGGCATCCTCTCACGGGTCACGGTCGGCTGCATACATCTCGTTTGATTCAGCTATAATTACCCTAGTTATGATACAAAACTATTAGGCTTTAGTTAGAACGGGATGCGGCAATGTCGCGGCTTCCAACACTTTCTGAGATCCTCCCGTAGCCTCGCGACGTGATTTCGAGTTGGGGTCAAAGTATGGCTTCTCTCCCAAGCTGGCGACACGATTACCCTCCCGGTGCTCGGCATAGTCATAACTAGAGGTCAAGCCAGCCGTGAGCAACGCAGTCTCAATCAAGGCAAAGAGACAACCCACGTTGCAGTGTGAAGGGTCACCCTGTTATCCCAAATTGCAACATCATTAGTTTCCCAGCGGTGCCTAACTTGGAGGTCATGATTATCGGCAATGTGCCTCGTCAAGTACTCTAGCACATCGTCGGACTCGTCAGGAGTAAGCTCGTTGATCTTCTTTGTGAACCTGGACCGGAATGCATCAACATGAGGAGCATAACTCTGAACGGGCAGTACCCTACACTTTGTTAACAAAGAGAGTCTTGAATCCTGTTACAGGATTAGTGCGAATGACAGGGCTAATTGGATGAGTCGGTATTATATATCACCTAATGTATGGAGGGAACTCACTGCACGGCAGTCAAGTCACTGCCGACATTCTCCGGTGCACCTCGCTCCAGGTTAATCTTCTTGCCATCCTTTTCGGCGAGCTATAGAATTGGATAATCGGCCTTGCCTGCTACTTGAGAGACACGGAAGTCCCACCTCGCGGAAGAAATTGCCGTCATGGGTGGCAGTTAGGCCCTCCAAGAATTTTTGATAGGCAGGAGAAAGGCGGTCATAGGCTTCATAGCCACTAGCCCACTGGGATGACTGATAAGTTGCGCTTTCTCCTGCAATAAGCGCGCACGACTCACCAAGGTATCACCGCCAACTATAACGCACTGGTGAATAAATAATCGTGCCTCCAATAGAACCTTATACGCACCAGGAGGGAGAGTGTGGAGTTTGAGGATCTGATGCCCCCCCCTCCGTCAGCCTCGACCGACATGCGGGTGAATGAACCAAAAACGCACCGCATAATCAGAAGTCACAGGCTCAAAAGTAGTATCCGAATGCCATCCCCGACTCGCCCTCACCTTAGTCCGATACCCAGGCCTCTGGTTGCCACTAAGAAAATCCGTAAAGATTAACTCACTGCCGCAACCGGGACCAACAATGGATATCTCACCTTTTCGACGAAAGAACAGAAATCTCCAACCCAAGCTCCGGCGCATCCTCAGAAACCGGGTGCTTGTACAACTTGCTCGTCTCAGGCTTTCCCGTCAACTCACCTAACTTCTGTCCGAGCCGTTTCTGCTGCTCTACAGTAATATCCTGGTCCTTGAAAAACACAACACCACGGTGTGATACGAGCACGGCCAAGTCATGCAACAACTCGTCGGCGTTGGGTGCTTCAAGGAGTTGGGAGAGTTGGGTGGACTTGTTAGAGAAGACTGTGCCGATGACAGGGGTAGCATCGTAGTTCTCATACTGAGAGAGTGAGCCGAAGAGGGAGGAGGGTGTGGCGCTGGAGGTGATTGTGGTAGACATGCTTGGTGGTAGGTGAACGTCTGTGCTGGTCCATTCCTATATATATATATACCGGGGGAGTAGTATACCGTCATGAGAGCACGCCATAAAAGCAGACTGGGGCGTCTTGAAACAGATGCCCTACAGCGGCCCGAAAAACAACAACCATGGGTGTTGGTTTGTATTGCTTAGTCGCGATCAATCGCGTGTCGGTCCTATCATAGTGTCATATGCCAGAACTATGGTTGTACTTCTTGGAAATCAGGGGCTGTGTACCCACACACTGACGGTAACACCGTCAGCTAGAGGCGCTCCAACGCTTTCCGATACCTAAGATGGTGCCCCAGCAGGAAAATACACCTCTACCCGCCCCGATGGTCGCCAAATCAAGTCCGGTAAATGGGGTTGGTGCGCCGTATCATCTCTTAACATCCCGAAAAGGCTACCATCAGTCGCGTCAGTTCTTACCAAGGTGAGCTAAACCATCACAAATATTACATACAATTGCGGTTGGATTGGCAATAGGACAGATATGTGTTGTTTTCTGAGATTCGAAGTCAGCCGTGGGTCGCACGGAGAGGATGGGCCAAACAGATCCAGGTGTGTTGTTATGATACAAGGGAGGTTCAAGAGGGGAAGGTGTCCAAAATCTATGCGTCTGACCCTTTTCATATTCGCAAGTGATCTCAGCTAAGTATGGCTGATATAACGCACCCGCCCAAGTTGCTGGAAGCTTGGTCTCAAAGTACAACAACCACTGTCGTGGAAAAATGAGTACACCCGTGATAACAGTTGGAGTAAATAGATGCTTACCCTGTTTGTCAGAGCCCAATGCCTCGCAAGGGACTTCACACTATACACCCGTATTTTCCTAGATTTATGAAAGGGGCGGTACTCGTGCAGACGGGGTGATATTCAATATGATTTTGAGTTGGAGTAAAGCTGACTGATGGTGATGTACAGTCACACCGTGGTTGATCAATGATCGATGATCTTTGGTCCAGGTGGTGCCGGGTCACTCGATTCTGTGATCTTTCTCACGAACAACAACTCACGATCATGATGCTATTCTTAGTGTGACTATGTACCATGCCTGCCTCTATTGCTACAGACTGTGCATTGTGCAGTGTAGTTCTTGAAGCTTGAATTGCCAGTCATGCATCAATACCGCCGAACATTAGGGCTTGTATCATTGCCTTCGCACCTCCCTACCTGCTGGCTGGTCTGCTCTCTCGAGGTAGGTGGAACATGGACAGGTCGGCTGGAGCCCCTGATTCACTGGATCTTACTGTTGCCATCATTTAACGAAGAGTGCAACGGTTGGATGAAGCATGCACTGATCTTCTGTGGAAGTTGAACGCCCTGCAAGCTTCAACAAGGGACCTCCCTCCGGATACATTCCTCTTGGCGTCCGGTGACTACAGTGACAATCGTAGAGTGAGAGCAAATACACTCCTTCCGGTACCCAGTGATTACGGTCACTATCGTGGCCAGAGGGCGCCTCTCAAGTTAGCGGGAGTATGCTCACTCTGGCGAAAGATTATCCTATCTACGCCTCATTTATGGTCTTCTCTAACCATTCTCACCTACGCAGGGGTAGATACAAGCCAAAGGCGACGGAGTATCATTAATTTTCTCCAACACTGTTTAGTGAATAGTGGGGTGGCTTCATTTTCACTTGATTTGCGTTTCGGCACCCCAATCTGTTGTTCCCGACCCGCCACAGGAAGTTTTCAACCTTCCACAGAGATCTTGGATCTCTTCTCCTCCATACTTTTCCGTGAAGTGAATGCCCGAAAGGTGCATGGACTTAAAATCTTCCATACACCCTTCGAGTGGATTACTTCATTTCCCAAGCTCCCCAGTCTCGAAGCCTTAACTATGCGTAGACCCGCAGGTTGTCTGGATCGAATCCTCGTACTCCCCCTCATTAATCCCCCTCGCCTTCACAACCTTGTTTTTGATGATCTCCGTTATCGGGGATCGTCACCGCGATCGTGGCGGCGAGAACTTGTGTATGTCAAACAGACGCAGATAATATGGGTTTCGTTAACTTGGGCACCAGCCGATGTCTGCGTCACATTGCTTGTCCTATGTCCTAATGTTGCTCATTTTGAATCCACCATTCCCGCATACGCTGATATAGAGCGCGACAGCCTCCAGGCTTACAGACTGATTGATGGTCCCATCGTTTTACATCAATTGGAGCACTTCGGCTGGATCCCACTGCTTCGCCAAGCCACATTTGATCCTCTGGCGCTCAGCCGGCATTTATCGTGCCATCACAGCAACAGTAAGGAGTATTTACTGGTGATGCTTTCAGCAGTCACGTCAGTGCGGAAAGCCATTCTGCCCGATGTATGTTCTTACTTTCCCTCCTCTGTTCACTTGTGTCTGAATTAGTCTTCATCTGCGTGGCAGCACTCGCGATTCTCAACAGACTAGATGCAGGGACACTGACACCCCCTTGTAGCAGCTCTTTGAATGGCAACAACCCAGTGGCTGACTCAACGGACATCTACAAAAGCTCAAAGGCATAGGTCAGCAACCTACACTACATGATATTACACTGACAGCATAACTATATAGGTATGCTATAGCTTCTGGATGTTCTTTGTTCTCTTAATCCTCAACAAACTCGGCTACATCGACTCGGAAAAACTCATCGCATTCATCCTCTCTGCACAAGGCCTCAAAGGAGGCGGAATAACAAACAAACTAGGGAATATGGATGACGTAGTTCATACCCTCTTCGATGTCGCCAGTGCATTCTTTGCGTGCGACAAACCTATCAGCTTCACTCCTCTGTACAAGTTCCTCATTGCTAGGTTACACAACCCTCCAAGACCCCAACCCTGTAGAATTGTCGACTGGGTAACAGCAAATAGGATGATTGGATGGGGGGTGTGGGCACAACCACGTCCAATGGTTGTTGGGCTTCAAAACGAGCGAAAGATAACCAGAGAGAGAGGAAGAGAGAGTTGATGAAAAGAGAGAGAAAAGAGAAAAGAGAAATGACCAAGACAACGAATCACGAAACTGTTTAGATAGAAAGAATGGGTGGGGGTTGACTGGGAGACTAACTATTACAGTGGGACTGTGTTTTATATGATTTTTCAGGCAGGGGGGGAATGGATGGGGGAATGGGGGTTTGTTGTGGGATGTCATCTTTGTCAGAGTACAAGAGACGCTGGTTGGCGCCTAGTTTTCATAGGTAGCTGACTGGGTATCTCTACAATCCTGTATATGACATGCCTGCAGAACTGATTACTTGAGTGGGCTTGAAGAAGGGATGGAAAACTCTCCCTTGTTGGAGGTAATGTTGCCAACCGCTCCTACCATACCATATTGGATTTTATCATGAAGTACCCTTGCGTGATAAAGTCTTCTGGATTATTCCACAGAGTAACTGGATTCAGAAACTATATCAGAAAGCCATTCATCCTATTCATGGAGGACACACTTTTGAAAGGCCCTGCTCACCTACTGCGCACCCTGCCTTCCTACTCGTCATCTTTCTCGTGTGTATGGAGGTTTTCCCTGCATAGACAGATGCCCTCGGATGGCACATGTGACCGGTAGAAGTTTCAGCCATGCCCAGTGCGACGTTGGAGGTGGCCGGGAAGCTCCCCTTTGTTGTGGAGGTCTCAAAAATGGGCAATCAGTTGGAGAGATGGGGGTATGTGGTTATGTGCATATCATCACCTGCCAACTCACTCTCGTCTCGTGGACCATCCTTGCCCTTCGATACTGCTTCTCGACTACGGACTATCTTCCTTGAGCCTTGTTTTTAGTTTTTCCCACCCATTAATGACCACATGGTGAAGCGATTGAGCTGGACGGATGGGGAGTGATTGAGTATCTTTCAGACATTCCCTCGACTATCACGCACGATCACAATCAAATTCCTTATATGTATGATGTTCACACACTACCTTGTTCGCCACAACCGGCGCAGAGGCACCAACAGTATGTACTTATGATGAAGTTATCAGTTTGTTATCAGTTTTAGGTCAGATTCCCATCAAGACTGTCAAGTAGAGTGGAAGCACGCCGGCTATAAATTCCAGCAGCATACAAGCTCATACAACGGCAAAATCTACTGATTGGGTGCTGTTAGATTTTAAATATTAACTGATTTCCAAGGTGAAAGAACCCAGGTGTTAATGAATTTGATGCTTCCCACAAGCACAAAGGGGCCACCTGGTATTGAGTATGGTTCTGTCATATATGTAATAATGATCTATCCAAACTCAATTTGTCCATAGATCTGGAGTTGTCAACCAACAAATCTGATACCTGTTTATGTCCTAGTCTTCCCTGCAATTCCTTGATCGCCCCCCTTCATCAGTGCAAGGGTCGACAGCGAACACTGGGAAACACAATTGGCATGCAATTCAATCATCCTCAACCATCGATGGGGCCCAACATCATCATGAGGTCAGCAATGTGAGTAACCACATCATTACCCTTTGGAATGCATTGAAAGCAAGTTTACCAAAAGCATTTTGAGACCCACATACATGGATGCAGTGGTGACAGAGGAGTCTGGAAGTCCCCCAGTGGTTTCATGATATATGAAAATAGTCAGTTCTGACTTGAATCCTGCAGCTATCATTCAAGCCTGAGGCAGATCCTCTTGACAGAATTCTCATCAGAAGATATTCCTGCTATATG